>JADLZN010008872.1:0-86285 GCA_018155175.1 Sinocyclocheilus anophthalmus | reverse complement strand
CAAACAACTTTAGTTGACAGACACATGCTGCACTCACTTTATTTTGCATGTCTGACTGAAACAAATTGATTTTATTCACAAATGTATACATTTTATTAATTGTTAAATTGATAGCTATGCAATCAGTTTATTGACTAATTGTTTTATGTAGATCATTTTGAATTAAAGCCAGTTTGTTTCTGATTTATGGAGCCAAAACAATATTTATTTATTTATTTGTTTGATTGTTTGTCATAACTGTCTCATAGCCTCAAGAGAATCCCCCCCCCACACAGGAATGCACCAGTACTGGGGTAGTCGGTCGTAGACCTAAATTAAATTTATATACTGTCATTATATATACTGATGTCATTAAAGTCCTACTATATACTGCACAGACTCACACACATTTTCATCTCACTGACCTGAATTGACACCTTCGTCATTTTTCAGTGACGTACTGCTGTTTGAAAAAACTGTGATTCCTGTCTGCCCTAGAGATTAGTAATGCTTAAGAGTTAAACCCTCGTTTGTCAAGGAGATTCAGAGTCTTAGGTCAAAACCCCTGAAGGGGCCTGTCAGGAAAAATGCTTTCATCCAAAATGCTACTGCTCATCAAGAACGTCTTTGCAAACCCTGATTGCTTCTTTCTTAGCTTCTAAAGATCAAAAGGTCTCCAAAAAAGAATGAAACATTTTTAAAGTTCCTCAGGAATGCTGTTACAATGCATTTACTTCTATGGATTTGACAGATGCTTTCATCCAAAGTAACTTGCTATGCATGCAGAATATGATTCAATAAAAAATGTTTTAAATTGACATGGTATTGGTTTACATTATATTGAATACATGATTTCTTTTTTCAGCTTCATTTTCAATATTCATGCATCCCCATATTTATTCTTGTTGCTGTTACAATAACACAGAGTCCGACCAGAAACAGATTAAATGCAGGAAAAGGAGATTAAGCGAACGAGTGAGAGAATCATAAAGCGTAACGCAATGACGTTTGCTGTACTCTAGCGCCCGAAGCACTTAAATAACGTGATAAAAGGCTTTGAACAAGCTTAATCTGTCAAATATGTTGTTTTGCACAGCTTATTTTGCTAGACGGAAGTATTATGATGTGCATCAACAACCAGCTGCCTTCATGGCAGACGCCGGACGGGTGGAATTTGAATCATTCCATCAACGGGAAGAGGGCATTTACTCTGTCGAAGCGGTTTTTAGCGGGCCGTGAGTTTCGCACGCCAATTTCTGCATCGGGCATTTAATTCGGTCATTTTCCTTCCTCCACCCTCGCCTTGCTTCGCCCATTAAGATCTTCTCTTTATCGTGAATGACCGCCTGTGTCCTCTCTCCTTCGGTTTGAATCACTCGTTAAGGTCTCACAGAGAAGGCCCGCCAAATCATTGCTTTGGAGCCCAAACAGTTTGAACTGCTGGGCGGTTGTCCAGTTACTCCTGCTTGTTTCTTTCGCCCTTTGTGCGGCCGCCCTGTGGCGCCTCTGAAGACATACTCTTCACTGTAATATGGGAGAGGGAGTGAAGGACCCCTCCACCGTTTGTTTTGGCGGTCGCATTCGTGGTTTTTCAGAGCATTAGGGCAAATGATTTTTGGTGTCATGTAGGCCATAGGTGGCCTCTTCCCCCCGAGCATCTCATAGATATACACCTTATTACATTAGTCTCTCTGTTTCCCTCTCTGAATTAAAATCGGCAATTTGGCAGGGCTCCCGGTGAGGAGGTCCTTTTTATGCCCCAGGAACTGGTAATGAATCAGTACGTGGAGTCACAAACCACACAAGAGCGTCCCCGAAGACGCTGAGCGTGTGCTTACTGCAGGCTGGAGCACTGCTGGGAGGAATGTTGGAGGCGAATGAAGTCTGACGTGGAGAGTCAACCACCCTACAGTTATATATGTTTTCAGCAGTACTTCAAGTACAGTAACATCTGTCTTTTGTGTCTCTCCTTTTTTAACAGTTCACTACAACGGCAGAATACTCTGTCGCTGTTTGGATTGGGTGCTGAATAGGTTCTATCACATCAGTTTGATTATACACAACATGGACAGCAGTAACAGTTTTATAATATGTGATGAGGTGGTAGGTAAATAGTTGACTGCAAACTTTTTTGTTTTTTTTTTTTTTCTATAGTTCTTTGTGTTATGTGTTTTCAAATGTTTTATGAAGGCAGTGGTTAGCTGTTAGGTAACGGGGCTACCAAATTATTCAGGGATTCTGTGAAGAGATGGTTTGCCCAGAACGCCTTTCACCCTCATATCACTGCAAACCTGTATGACTTTCTCTTTTACGTGGAACACAAAAGAACAGTGTTTTTTCCCTCTCCATGCAGTAGAAGTCAATGGGGTCCAGTCTTGTTTTGGACACCACTGACATTCATTCTATAGATGTTTTGTGTGTGTTTTGCTCCCCATATGGGTTTCATGCCAGATTGCGTTCGTTCTGTTCCCATTATGTATAGCTGATTAGTTCTTAGTTTTCCATCAACGTGTCATTAATTAGTTCTTTATGCCTCCTGGGTATTTAAGAGTGTGTCTGCCCTCGTGTCCCGGCCGGTCACTGTCTATGTCAACCTCCTCGGCATGCGGGTTCCGGTTCCTTGTATTAGGAAAGGTCCTGCTGGCTGTACCCCGTCTCCTCGTCATAGCTCGGCGCTCACAGTTTCCACAGAAAGGCAAAGTCATAGGGTGCGTAGTCGGCCTGAGACAAGATCCGACAGAGCTTTTTTTTTGGGTGAACTATCCCTTTAAGACTGATTTGCTGATTGATTCAGGCAACCCAATGACTAGTTGATTTTATTGATAGTTGAGTGTATTATTGCATTTTTTTTCTTATTCCGTAATTTGTGAAGTGACACTTTTTGAGTGTCTAAACTCAATCATTTTCTCTTTCATCATGAAACTATTTTTGGAAAGTCTTTTCAGTTTGTGAACTGGCTCTGCATTGTTACTCGGTATACTAGAGCCAAAACTTGATTGCAGTTATTTTTAATGTTTGGCCATGAAACAAATCTGATTCAAAGTTTGCTAACTCCATGTTTCCTTTGAAACTAAATTAACAGAGTTCCTAGTAACTCTTCACTGGAGAAACAGGAAATTGAGGCTGATTTCGAGTTCAGCAAAAACGAACAGCTCTGTCTATTGCAAGGTAAATGCAGTGGATCTGGTTTTGTTTCAGGATGGTCAATGTGTGTGTGCGCATTTGTTTTGCAGGCAATATTGCAAACTTTATTAGTGTTTTTTTAAATCATTTTACCATAGTCATTTTTTGACTAACTAACATGCTGAAAGGTGTTATTTCAAAGGTGATATGTTAAAAAATAATAATATTAAAAATAAACAAGAGTTTATTTCTGTATATTGTTTGCCAGTTTTGTCATCGACTCGCTACATGTTTTTACATTTGCTATAAGTTAACCGACCATTAAATTGCATCAGGAAAATTAACAAAATAAACAATCAAATAAATACTTTGCAGGATTTGCCAGAGTTACCCAATTCTATGGCATCGTATCTTAATTAAAAAGTTTTGCAAAATCTGGAAGTGATCAAAGTCGTTTCTTAAAGTTGGCAACATATTTCTGTAAATATTCAGTGATTATTGCATCTTGACCAAACAGTCAACAAACAGGATCCTCTAGTTTCTCTCATGGTTGTCGAAAGCCGTTTCTGTAATAAATTAAACAGGTTTTTAATTATTTGCAGAATAAACTGCAAAATGCGTCAGATTTTATGTTCAATGCTACACATCTGATCTGCAGGAAAACATAGTGAGATATCAAGGTAATAAAACATTCAAGGCTTAAGCCAAAGAGGCCCACCTATAGTGCTTATCAAGATGAATGGTGATGCAACAGGACACGCTAAAAACTGTGGGGTTGTTTCAACCCCAATGTTGGGGATGTAAATCGGACTAACCCAACTGTTGGGGGAAATTGTGGTGTTATGTTTTAAATGAGCTTTTCACCCAACGAGTGAGTTAGGGCCGAGGGACCCAACATTGGTGAAACACCCAGCATTTTTTAGAGTGTAGATGTCCTTGATAAAACAGGCTGCGGCCCATTTTGAAATGGTGACCCACCAGTTGAAAAAGCACTAATCTCAACCACAAGGCAACTAGAAGCACAACAGCTAGCCTGACTGCAACTCGCAGGCTGAAAATGAAAGACACTCGGCGAGAGTGTTTCTGACACGCTTCGGATAACCTGCCAGCCACCCCGCATCCCTCTACTTTATTTAATCTCCTTTTTTCTCCCCTCTCTCTCTCACGTTCACTGTCTCTCCCCATCTTTCTCTCTCAGCATCTCTTTCTCACACTCTCTTCATCTCTGTCTCGACCAGCAGATGGCCTGTTTGCCTTCCTCTCAGCTCCAATCATTTCCTGCATTTTTGCTCTCTGTCAGGCCAACTCCGCACAAACAGGTGCACACACACACTCACACTAATGTGTTTCCCATGGTACTGACAGGTGTATGAGTAAGTGTGCCTGGCGCCGTAAGGCAAACATGACGGGCTGGCGTGGAGTCTGCTTAGTTCCTGATGCGCAGACTGAAACATAACACAGACCTGAACTCAGGAGCTGTTCAACTTTCTCACACGCTGCCCATCTTTTAGTTTGTAGTTCCAGACTTAACCTATGCCTGATGGATTTTTTAAATATAGTATTTAAATGTGTGCATCTGGTGAAGGCATGTTTCAACAATTGAAATGAGAATGCTGCCTCAATTTACTGTATGTATATAGTAATTATGTTGATGTCAGAGGTTCAAGCCACGCAGGTCCAAGATGGGGCGGTGGCAGGGGGGCCGCTCTCGGCGACGGCAGCAGCTGCATGCCGGGGCAGTATGTACCTGATGACCTCAGTCTGCTTTGGACACAACTGCATCGCAATCGACCGCTCCACCAGGGGGACCATTGTAACCCCCTAGCTGCCCCACCATAGAGATAAGAATGTCCTTCTTCAATTAGAACACTTAGCACGTCCAGAGGCCATTAGATTACAATTAATCAAGTCACAATTAATATTGGTTGTAATTAAGTAAACATCATAAAATTGTAGGAATGGTTTAATGGTTTTCAAGGAAGTTTGAAGCTCGTCCACATTAATCAAGAATATTTGATAAAAACCGCCGTTTCTAACGTGTTCTCCACGAGTTGAAAATTATTTAAATCTCTTGGTTGGATAGCATAAAACAGTCATAAAAAGTGACTTAGATGATTACGTGTGAGACAGAATAATAACAGTTTCACACTATACTGCTGTTTATTAGCCAAAATACACCATCACTGGCTTAAATGTATGTATATGTCTGTGGAAGGTGTAGGACTTGTACGTTATAGCGCGTTTCCGTGACAATATTGCAGGGGGGGGGGGCGGGGGTGGGAGGGGGCCGAGCAAGAGGAAGGTGTTATTATTGTAAATAGGCTCTTGTACGGTAATGCATTGGTTGCCTCTAGTCTGCTCGGAGTGCGGTCATATTCAATTGACAGGAAAATAAAGCCAGAAGTCAGGGATATAAACTCATGATTCTGAGCCGAGGGGAAAAGAGAGAATGATGAGTTGTTTTTCCTTATCAGAATTGTGAGATTAAAGTCAGAATTTTGAAATATAAACTCTTTTTTATTATTTTATTCCATGGCTTCCATAGACTGCTACTTTAAAACTGTAATTTTCTGCCACCAGAAAAAAAGTCATCACTGTTTGCAAACACCGAACTGGTCTACAGCAGTGGTTCTCATATTCAAACACACTTTTTTACAGCTTGATTTGTTTTATTTCAATACATGTAGTCTTGGGGCCATCTGGTTGAGAATCATTGATCTAGACTTTTCAGATAGTCAGTCATTAAATTATATTTATATGTTCTGTGTGTGATTTATCTTGAAGTATTAAAAGTGTTGGCTTACACCGAGACGCCTTTAGCAGTCAGGCTCATGACCATGCACACCGATGAGCAGTGTCCGGGTGGTGTGTGTGTAGATGGGGATTGATACGCAGTAGAACCCTAACCCGTCAGTGTCCTCGCCGTCCTGTCGTCTGTTTCTCTACGGTAAAAATGAGTGTGTTTGATGGTCGGGCTCTCTCGCGTATTTCTACTCTGCAACGCTGCGCCAAGCTGCTGACTTCAGGTAAATAATGCATAGGAATATGCTTCATGGAGTGCAGATGAACATCGCCGTGATGTATTCCTCTTTACGGAAGGATGAAGAGCGAGCGCATCATGATTTCTTTCAGGCTGAGCAGAGCAAGAGAGGAGCAAAGTCACTGTTTTATTGTTAGTTGAGATGTCCTCTTCAAGAACACATCCAGGGTTATATTTCACCCCAAAAATCAAAAATATTTCGTGACTTTTTCCTGTTTTGCTTTTGACATTGACAATTAAAGAGTTTCACCCCAAAATAAAAAAAATCAGTCATTTACTAGTTTCTGTTTTCCTGCAGAGCACAAAATAACATTTTCTGTACCATGACATGTAATATGACCAAAAACATAAATAGAACCATTAAAAACAGCTCTAGGGATGTCACGATAAAAAAAATAGCAATAATACATAAACATTAACTCTTTTATTTAAAATTACAAAAACACAACATTAGTGGCACTTGGCCTTCAAATAACGCACGCAAAACGCAGGTTTTGAGCCAGAGCTCACTGGAGAGAAAGATTACCAGTGAATAACAACATCAGTTTTTGGTCTGTTAGTCACAAATGCATGCAAATGAGCAAAATGTGCTGGTCCTCGACAGTTACTGCTGCTTAATATCTCTCTGTCTCTCTCTCTCAGGGGGTGAAGCCTGCCAGTTATAATAAAGTGATGGATCCTGAGGTCAAAGAGATCATTGGCGAGTGTATTTGTCAGAATAAAGAGGAGCGGTGAGTATCGAGAGCCCAGAATAGTACAGACAGAGCTGATCTGCACTAGCTCACCCTCATGAGTACAGTCTCCACATGATGCATGAAAATACACTGCACACACACACCGAAGTTTCAAATGTTTATACTGATGCTTTCTGTTATCGAGTGCATTGCATTCAAAATCCATCTTGATGGCAGTGCATTATGGGTTTGTATGCATACATGTGATTCTGCTTTAGAGTTTGGCCAGAGAAGGTGTGGTTTTTTGTTGGTAAATAATGCATTTGAACAAATAATAGAAAAAGTATTTGTTAGACACAGTCACTCCTTGTTTTTGCTGGATCACAGGTGATCTGGGTGACAGCACAGTGTTCTAGATAAACAACTAAAAGTCCAGTGCAATAGTAGTGAGTGTATGAAGTGATGGCGACAAAGTCGCAAAAAGTGGTGGGAACTGTTGCCAAAGAATTTCACTAAAAACAATGTCTGTCCACTAAAGAACTTCATGTTAGGTACCATTTGTTTTAATTAAATAGTATAATTTTGTCTATAATTAATATCATAAAATAATTTTGTAAATTATACAAGGCATATGCTATACTGTATGTTAACTATGGAAGGAAAAGAATAACATTTTGAAATGGGATTTTCATGTAGTTCAGACAAATTTCCAGATGAATTCCCACCCACATTTGGTTTTATCTGAATGCAGACACAAATAATTTAGCCATTGATCATGACTTTGCTACATTATAGTGTTGACTGCATTCATCAAATTCAGCTGTTCAACCCTGTTACCAAACTTATTGTAAGAAAAAAGAAACACTTATTTTATGGGATAAAAAGTTTATCTGTAAATACAGAAGATTTATTCCCAAAGTAGCTCGTCGCAGCTGAGTGACTGGTTAACTCTGTTACTCATTCTGCTTGTAATTCTCTGCATTTATCTTTCAAATGTGATCATTTCATGTTTACTTCTGGAAATCACACAAGTGTTGGAAAGGGTTTTAAAAGATTTAAATCTTAATCGCACATATCCCAAATGCTGTTAATAGGGGTTCAAATTGCAAACAGAAGCTAAATACACTCATATAAAGCGCAGTAGTTTGACTGAGGCTGTTGTTCAGAATTTTATGAAGGCATATCACCATTTGTGACCTGGGTTGGCAAAATGAGTCACAATGAGCAAATAAAAAATAAAAAAAATTTCAAAAGACCTTCAAAATAATGTATGATTTGTCGGAATCGGACGAAAAATTACTGAGCTCCACCCGTTTGAAGTCGATAGAGTCAGCAAACGCAATTCTGAGAAAAATCGAGTTTTCTGAAGGTTCCAAAGCGAATCAGCGAGCAACACTGCAACTTTTCCTCCACTTCCTTTCTTAAAAATACTATATTAATAATCACAATATAGCTATTTTTATTTTATCTTTGTTATTATAAATAAGAACCGCAGAAGAACAAATATAAGAAAGAAACAAATAATGCATTACCTTTTCCATTTTACATCTAAACAAACATTCAAGTAAGAAAAACAAATAATCTAATGTAAAATCCCCTTAGTGTGTTCATTACAAATAAATTGGGGACATGTAATAACTAAAAAGCAGTGTCCACTGCCGCGAGTGATTCACCTTCTCGTTATCGCTAGATTAACATTAGATGAGACAGTATGGCATATATAGACCTACTGTAACGCACGGATCTAATATGTTACACATCAGATGTTTTTCCCCAGAGTCCCAAAAACATTCGTTAAGAAATAACTGCTTATGTTGCGTGAAAAATTAAATACTGTAAATAATCCTTGATATGGATATTTCTGGATTGCGTGCTGAAGCAGCGGAGAAAAAGTACTCCTCTCAGAAAACGTACAAATAAAGATAATTTTAGATGTTTAATTATTATTTGGAGCATTGGGATCGCTAGACGAGGGTTTAATGAACTAATTTTTGTGAAAACACAGAATTCGACTGAAATCTAAATTTTTCACCTTTTTTTTTTGCCTGTAGCTCAGAATTAGACTGTGTGCATTCCCACTCGTTTTGGCAGCACAGCTCACAATTGCTGAAGAAGAAAACCATTTATTTGAACATTGTGCCCTCTTGCGTCCAGTAACCGCTCCGCCGACGCTCTTCCCACAGTTACTCCATCAAGGACCTGCTGAATCACGCGTTCTTCGCGGAGGACACCGGCGTGAGGGTGGAGCTGGCCGAGGAGGACGACGGCTTGAAGACGTGCATCGCGCTGAAGCTGTGGGTGGAGGATCCCCGCAAGCTGAAGGGCAAGTACAGGGACGGAGGAGCCATCGAGTTCAGCTTCGACCTGGAGAAGGAGGTCCCTGAAGCCGTGGCGCAGGAGATGGTGCGTGTTCAAGCGGTCTGATGCACACCAAGCAGTACTTGCTAAAAGAGCAAAGAGAAATAATTAGCCTTTTTCACAAAAATCTGAAAATACATCAGCACAGGGTAAAGGTAGTACCGTTACATGTCTGCGCCTATTATATTAGTATGCCCTTTTCTCAAACAATGCTTCTTACCTTTTCTGTTTTGTCTGTTTTCCAAGTTGTTGTTATATAATCTACAAAGAAATAACATTTGACTTGTTTGTAACTTATATGGCCACTCTGACCGCTGACTCGTGAGATAATGCGCTCAACATAGCACCGGATGGTTTCTATTCTCCACTAATTTCCCTCGAATCACCACATCATTTAAATTACTTAAAATGACAACATTTATGTCCAGATGCCCATTTTTCCAAGAATACATGAAACAATTCTAACCGAGTCCAATTAAAGCGTATTAAACTCAACACAACAACGCAATCCGATTCAAGAAATGTGATCTGACATGTAGCTCATGTGTGGACAACAGTGGTTATAACAGGTTCACATGTCAGGATTTAGAGCCAGAACTGTTCATTTTAAAAATAACTTTTTAAATGAAGTAAACAAGATTTAACTGTGGTATGTGAACACCACAAAAACAAGTCTGATGTTGTCTTCCTGTTTCACTCATATCTTATCTATGGAGACTGATCTAGAGATATTTCCCGTCTCTGTTGTGAAACACAGCTGAAAGCTCTTTAATGGAATATCTTCTGGCCAACATTCAATTATTCTGTTAGAGAGGTGGATTCCATTAACAATCGTAACCTCTGACTGTGAGGACATCTTCCATTTCCCATTTCATTCGGCCGCTGCCTTGACCGCACTTAAGTCCTGTGTTTTTAGTTGCACTAGTTGAGACTTCATGAAAACCACCCTCGCTTTCTCGGGAACTCTGGATCACCTGCTTCAGTTCTTACCAAACCGGTTTTAAGGTTTTAATACAGGACACACAGGCAGTCAAAGCCGCTTGAGCGCATTATATATATTCAAACACTTGCGCTTAAGGACAGTCTGTGACCTCCTGGACCCGGTTCAGATTGGAAAATCCTTTTGCTGTGATCACATGTTATGTAATCTGAGCATTGGAATGCGTGGGAACGTTTGCTAAAAGGAAAATTAGTCTTTTATACTGATCGCTGCAAACAGCCCAAAGGTTCCCTTGTTTCACCCGCTTCGTTCACTAGACAGATATTGATCTTTCCATTTTTCTATTCTACACAAAACCCTTTATGGATGAATCTCACGAAAGCACAAAATTATTGTTGGCACTTTTTTTTTTTAATGACAATTAATAAAATCTCCCCCACAGTTCTCTGTTATGTGAGAAGATCTGCAGAGTGTTGTGCATCCAGTTTTTTTTTAAATACTTTTTTTGTTTGTATTATTTTATTTCAATACATAATGTAGTGCAGTGAGAATTGCCAGAATGTAATATTTTATATACTGTATACTAATATCTTAATATAATTTTTCTTTCTTTTGTTATTTCTTAGTAGTGTTAGGTATCTTTTCCTAAATTAGAGACGCAGCAACATGGTTCTTGGTCTCATAGTCATATTTGGGAGTCTTCTCTGAATTAGGGATGGTAAGTTCACAGATTAGTATCTGTGCTTCGCCTAAAAATTAACCATGCGCTGCATGGTAAAAAAAGCGTGCTCGTATACAATTTGGCGTTTGTTAGCGCGCATGCATCGGTTCCTAACATATTTGACTCTTTGTCCCAAAAAAAGATTTTATTCAAATCATTATTAGTGATTGCTATACTTTTCTTATTTAGAGAGTGAACCAATATTTTATGTAGAGGATTTCTCCTCTCTAAATGTTCTTCAAGCGCATTCTCTCTTAGGAGAATCAAGCAACTCTATGTACCATATTGAATTGCATAGCATCATGTTTTTTTCAATTGCATCATATTGCATTGAATCGCATTGTTGAATCAAATCGTAATAGGGTGAACGTATCGCATTGCATCGGTAGGGGCTCCTAGGTATCTTTAATGTATAGTATTGTTGGCTATGCATCAAGATGCATGTCGCATAATGTATGGAGTTATGGAGATGCACATCTCTTTGTGTGTGTTGTGTCTAGTTTAAGCTTTCCTCCACAGACAGTTTTCCTTTAATTCTGTGATCTGTGTTCCTCTGTTCCTAAAATAGTGCCCTGGCTTCTTTCTCTCTGCTCTAAAAATGCGTGTTCACACCAGCCCCCTCTCATCCTTCCATCAGGTTGAGTCTGGTTTCTTCCATGAGAGCGATGCAAAGATAGTGGGCAAGTCTCTCCGTGACCGAGTGGCTCTGATTAAGTGGCGCAGGGAGAGGACGGTGCCGAGGGCCTCACAGGCCGTGCCGGTCAAGACGGGGCCCGTCCTCTGTGAACCGCCCGGTCTGCTGGAGCCTGAAGAGCCGGAGGTGGATCAGCATGTCCACGTGTGTCCACTCGGTGCCAGGACCACCTCCACCACATGTAAGCCTGCGTGTTTTGTGAAGTTTTGGGGTTAAATAGAGTTCTACCCAGGTTTAAAAAAGTACACTTCCATAATGTACTTAAAATGCTCTAATCATTTAATATCCTTGACAAAGTATCTTAGTGCTTCTTAAGAAACTAAGTGTACTCAACTGTGCATTATTTGAGACACCCATGAATATAAACTACAATGTGCTCTAACATATATCGTATAAAAAAAAAAGATGTAGTGCACAATGTGTGTGCTAGTGTATGAAAGATGGGGTTCAAGTGTACTACAAGTGGTAAATAAATAAATTTTTTAAATACAGAGATAGAATAGCACATTTGAGTTAATATTCATGGAGTCCCAAAATAGCATAGTTGAGTACACTTAGATATCTTAATTACTAAAGAATAATTAAAGAACCTTTAGTCATAACCTTCCTGGACCCAGAGAGGGAGTTTGTGACCTGTAGTGGACATTATATTGAGTTGATTTTCTCTGAGACCTCCTGTCAAAGTTGTAAGTCTGGATGTCTGTACAGAGCAAATTCAGGGCTTCCAGAGATACCAATGATTGGATGTTTAACTGACACTCCCTCTCTTGGTCTTTAATATAGTGGCAGTAATGTAGTGATAAAATTGTACCCTCCTATGGGAAATCTGATTTATTTTGTAATTACAATTTGAAATCTGATTAATTAATCATAAATTCAACATTCAGAAAATGTTATAGCAGCGTGGTTCAAATAAACATATGACTTCTTGCCCTCCAGCCCCCTCCTTCCCTGTATGGAAACGGGACATTAACATTGCATACACCCCCCCCCCCCCGGTACACTGTAGAGGACACTGAGGACATGTTTATGATACATTTTGGGAGACAAAAGAATTGAACAGGAAAACAAATTACATATCAATATTCTTATGAAATATTAGATATTATTACAAAAATCTGGCTACTACTCCCATTATTACACTTCTTTTTCAACATGCTGTCCCAACAGCACTTTAATATGCAAATTAGATATAGTGTATAGATAACATTGTGCTTAATGAAGGGAAAACCAGTTTATGGAATTTTTAAACACATATTGCATAAAGCAAAATGGCATATCAACATAATTTTGTTATATTTTTATAAATCGTGGAGAAACCATCCTTAACAAAGTTAGATAAAGAAATCGGACACCTAAAAATGATTGTGTTGGGGTTTTAACATCCATTGTTTGCCGTTCAAGTCTACTCTTGTCATGTATTTTTTTTAGAAAAACTGAGCTGGTTGTCCTTACAGAGGGACATCGTCATAACTTATAAATAAAATTAATTTTTCAAAAAATGTTATGGACAATTTTTTTTATTCTGCTCTAAACAATCTAGATCATAAGATGCTAAAATCGAGCACTTTAAATCATTATGGAAGTGTATTTTGGGGCATCTTCCTAGTGCTTGATGTTTACCAAAGTAAGGAAATCACTGGTTATAATTAAATGCTAATAACAAATGATTGATCCTGTATTACACTAAACAGAAGTTACACGATGGCATTTTTTCACATTGAACTGTTAATATAATGAGCACCAAACTAATGAGCTGCAGTGATAGCAGCTTAGAATGATTTCCTGCGATCACTGTGCCCGGAGACTGGAGTAAGATGCTGGACAATACCAGATGCATATCACAGCAATAAATGACAGTTTAACGATATTCACATAGAAAAACGCTGTTGTACATTTATAATATTTCACTGTTTTTACTCTTTTTTTTGTCAAATAAGTGCCTTGGTTAACAGAAGAGGCTTCTTTAAAAAAACGTAACTATTCAAACCTACCTATGGTTAAAAAAGGTTAAAAATATTCAAATATCGACTGTTGTTAAAAATTAAACATGAATCAAAGACTCCCTTGCAAACTCAGTTTTTGTAACAATCTCCAGTCATTTTACTCATTTTGTTACCATGTAAACTAAGGGATGAGTGACACTGATTCTGCCATAATGGTCAGATGTTTTGGTTGTGTTATGTCAAGAATATTCCTAGTACGTGTTTGTCTTCTCTCTGTGTCTCTCTAGCTGACAGTGGCATCGGTTCGACTGTGTACTCGGACTACCACAGCAGTGGTCTGCACAGTGTCATATACCAGTCTTTACAGGAATCTGTCTCCACAGCAAACCAGCAGGTCCGTATCACTCCCCATCACTGTCACTGGTGCACGTCAGAAACCACAGTGATATGTGAAGTTTGCATTCCCCTGTTAGTGTGTGAAGTTTGCGTACACATGCATGCTTGTACTTGCATAGCTTTTAAATGTAGCCCATCATTTTATCACAGTGACACAATGTTTGCAGCTCTGTAACTGGACCGTGTTTTCACCTTGTCATCAACCACTTCATTTTTGCCTAGGGGTTTCATTATTTTCCTTATGTAACATGCATGATAACACGGTCTGCGTTGCATTCCCTGTTGTCCGTTTGTCTGTTTTGTTAGTGGTGCTCACACTATTTGTGCTCCGACAGGAATAATTCCTCAAAATCATGCTAGATTGGTGGGAACGTATGACCCAGAAATATTCTATCACGATATAATAACTTCTATCAGTTATTTTTGCTTTAAATAGGGTATTTTTGATTTCAAAATTTATCTTAATTCTTGTCACCAGTGTTAATATCACAAAAATGAATACAAGCCTAAAGAAAGAAAAAATAAAAATAAAAAATAACTCAAGCCCACTGAAGACAAGTAATCAGTCAGCAATTAAATAAGAATAAGAAACTAATTACAAGCAATGGACAGGTAACAATACAGTAAGAACAAAATAAATAAGAAATGCACATTACCTATAAATATTTACATATTCTTCACTGTGTAAATTAAATGGGTATTTCTCCCGGTAGTCCATAACTTTTAGACCGGGTACACTCTGTCATACGTTCGATGGCTCACGTACATGGGTTCGTGTATCCTGCGCGCCACAAGGTGGCGCATGGACGTCCCACCCCAGGATTACGACAGTGGCCTTCACCCATATGGGGGGGTGGACACTTTTTCGTCCCACGAACCCACTATTTGTCCATTCGCCCATTGGAGCACCGGAATGACCCCTGGACCCCCGCTGACCACTGCTGACCACATCCATGCCCCCTGGGCCACGCCCACCCCCCCAGGTCCCACGAACCCACTATTTGTCCATTTGCCCACTATGTTGACGGAATGACCCCTGGACCCCCGCTGACCGCTGCCATGCCCCCAGGTCCCACTAACCCACTATTTGTTCATTTGGCCATTATAGTGACGGAACAACCCCGGACCCCCGCGGACCCCCTTGGCCACGCACCCCAGGTCCCACAAACCCACTATTTGGCCATTATAATGACGGAATGACCCCGGACACGGGGACCCCTTGTCCATGCCCCCTACATCCCACGAAGTCATATTTGTCCATTTGCCATTTTAAATTTTTTGGTAAAAAAAAAGAAAACAAAAAAAAAAAGGGGAAGCTATGGCAGGTTAGTGGGATGATTGTCCACTAACCACTTAAAGTGTTCCCATACAATGAATTGCAAGTGGGACATGTGTCCTTTTGCCATTTAATGAATGGTATCACTATAATAGTTTAGTGGAATGAATGTCCACTAACCACTTAAAGCATTCCCATTCAATAAATTGCAAATGGGACAAGTGTCCATCTGGCATTTAATGAATGGAATAGCTATAGTAGTTTATTGTCCACTAACCTATTAAACCGATACCATTCAATAAATTGGGAGTGGGATGTATGTCCATTTGCAATTTATTAAATGGGATTGCTATAATAGGCTAGTGGGATAATTGTCCACCAACCTATTAAACAGATCCCATTCAATAAATTTCAAGTGGGATGTGTGTCCATTTGCAATTTATTGAATGGGATCGCTATAATAGGTTAGTGGGATGATTGTCCACTAACCTATTAAACCAATCCCAGTCAATAAATTGGGAGTGGGATGTGTGTCCATTTGCAATTTTTGAATGGGATCACTATAATAGGCTAGTGGGATGATTGTCCACTAACCTATTAAACCGATCCCATTCAATAAATTGGGAGTGGGATGTGTGTCCATATGCAATTTATTGAATGGGATCGCTATAATAACTTAGTGGGACGATTGTCCACCAACCTATTAAACCAATCCCATTCAATAAATGGGGAGTGGGATTTGTGTCCATTTGCAATTTATTGAATGGAATCGCTATAATAGGTAAGTGGGATGATTGTCCACTAACCAATTAAACCGATCCCAGTCAATAAATGGGGAGTGGGACGTGTGCCCATTTGCAATTCATTGAATGGGATCATTATAATAGGTTAGTGGGATGATTGTCCACTAACCACTTAAAACGTCCCCATACAATAAATTGTAAGTGGGACATGTGTCCATTTGCCATTAAATGAATGGTATCACAATAATAGTTTAGTGGGATGATTGTCCACTAACCTATTAAACCGATCCCATTCAATAAATTGCAACTGGGATGTGTGTCCATTTGCAATTTATTGAATGGGATCGCTATAATAGGTTAGTGGGATGATTGTCCACTAACCGATACCATTCAATAAATTGCAACTGGGATGTGTGTCAATTTGCAATTTATTGAATGGTATCACTATAATAGGCTAGTGGGATGATTGTAACTAACCTATTAAACCGTAGCCATTCGCTAAATGGGGATTGGGATGTGTATCCATTTGCAATTTAATCAATGGGGGTGGCTTTTAGTGGTTTTTGGACAATAGTCCTTCCGACCAATTAAATAAATTGAAATACCATTTAAATACCATTGAATAAATGGGTTATGGACACCTCTACCACAAGCAATTTATGTTTTAGCCCAAAAAACGAGACAAAAGGAAGTTTTCAAATCTTTATATGAACAACATCAGTCAACCAAACTAGAACACGAACTGTTCGAAACAAGTCAGTTAACCAAACTAGAACACAAATTGTTCGAAACAACAGACAAAACAAAATGCAAACATCAAACACAGGAAATGAAAACAAACAAACTATTTACAAAAGGGGCTTTTGAAAAACCCTCAGTCTCCTTCTGGCCAGTCCCAAGAGTTTTTGCACAGCTTGTAGCTGCTGTGGCAACTTAAGTGGGGAGAACCACACGAACGGTGAAAAATGTTGTCCCAGGGTCTTCTTCGGGTTGAAGCGCCTCTTTTTGTCTGGGGTTTCTGGGTCTCTCTCCTGGAAATAGTGAGAAAGGCAAAGAGTTGAACATGCCTACTTGTCACAAACAGTTGAACCAATCCATGAGAGACTGAACTTACCGAAGCAGACTCCCTGGACTCTGGGCTTGCTTCACCATGGGGAGGGCTGGCAGAGGTCAACAGGCTGGCGGAGGGGGACTGGCCGGCTGGCCGCTTGCACTGTTTAGCGGGGCGCTTTGGTGTCCCATGCACTGGCGCCACATCCTCACCTTCCAAGGCTGCCTCAAACAGATGGTGGTGCTCCGCCACACTTACGTGACAGGCAAGCCCATCGATCTCCAAGCCTTCTGAAAATACTGATTTAGGTTCTTGCAGGAGCTGAGTTTGGATGTGAAAAAAAAGTAGTGGGTGTTTTTGCCACCCACCAAGGTGGACCTCAGTGAAAGAAACTGCTGAAGCCACCCATATTCTTCCTGGTCAAGGGCCAGCTGGGCGGCACTGAAGGCCTGGTTGGTCTTGTGGGCCGATATCTGCATAAACAGTGAGAAGCGATTAATTTTTATTTTTTAAAGAGAAAACCATGCAGAGAGAACCACTCACGTTGATGACAAATTTGTCCTCAGTTACGGTCTTCCTGGCGTCCTCCACCTCCTTAATGGTAAGGTTCTGGAATACCCCACCGCAGTGTCCATAAATACTGGCCCAAAACACGGTGAGGTGCCCATAAAAAGACCACTGGTCTTTCTTCTCCAGTGCTGTCTCGAGGCGATCTGCACAGAAAAAAGAGAAGCATTAAGGGGCACGTGGGATGCCAAAGTATGAGAGGCAAGAGGAGTCGAGAACTTACTCAGAATCTCAGGGATCCTCTTCTTGGCTGCCTTGGAAATAAGGCGGCCCTCCTTGGCCTGTTTCATAGCCACCTGGTGGACCGCCATGCTGCACCTTACTGGGCGGATGATGGACTGGATCTCCCTTCTGAGGCCAAATAAGGTGACGCGGTAGAGCTGGCATGTGGGCGGCAGGGTTTCATTGACAAACTGTAGAAACTGAGCCACATTTTTCAGGTAGTGGTGAATTGTAGGCTCAATTATTTTGGCTCGTCTTAAAAACGAGAGCCAGGACCGCATCTTTGCCGCGTTGCTTAAAAATGTCATGCTGGCCAGGTCAGTCTGGCCAACAGAAATGTAGGCAACAAAGTTTTTGATCTTGAAGTCCTTCAAGGACACGTTATTTATAAGTTTGGGTGAGGGTTTGGCGCCCTCGTGGTGCCCCCGGAACTCCTTGATGAGCTGATCTGCGAAAAGAAAACACACAAGAAGGACCAGGTGAGCCGGGTCGAGGGCACAGAGTACAGGTAAGAAGCGACAAGGGTCATACTTACTTAGTGCCGCCACGTGGTTCAGGAAAGGGTAGGCCATCTAAAAGGAGCGTGAGGACTCGCCGCGGTCTTTCTTCGGAGGCCCGGCGACCGGCTGCTCAGGGGGCTCGCCCTCCCCCTCCTCCTCTCCAGGGCCGCTGAGGGCAGAGAGCAACTTCCTGGTAACTTTAGCGACCTATGAGAGGGGGGGATGGGACGCGAGCGCCTCTTGAGCAGCCGGTACCGCTGGGCGACGTCTCGCAGGGCAGTGGTGAGAGTGTCCACCTGCTTGTTTACGCTTGTTTTTTACAAAAAAAAACTCGATTTTTGCAGCTGGTGTTCGAACACTCCTCCTCCTCCTCTGGAAGCAATGGTTCGTCCAAGACGTCCTGGTCCTCATCGAGGACCATTGGTTTGGATGGGTTTGACACCCTCAAGCTGGCAAGATCTCCCAAGATATTTTTGCGCTTGCAGGCCCTAATCGCCTCAGATCGGGCCCCCTTGGTGAGCTCCGTGTGGGTTTTGAGGTGGCGGTCCAGGCGGGTGGTTTCCTTCTTGCAGCCAGCAATGGGGCAGGTGCCCTTCCTTACATTAACCCTGCCGGATGCGATGGAGCGAAGGAGCTTTCGCTCCATCTCGTTGTTCACTTTGTGCATCAAACACAGATGCTGGCTAAGCTGATGAAACCCTCTGAGGCACAGAGGGCAGTCCTCGACAGGCATGTTTTCTTTTTATCTGTATCTTTCTTACGAAGAGCACAGAGCCAAGATCAAGACTAAAGTCAGGGACACTGCACGTGCAGGGGTCACTCATACCCTTCCGGATCCAATTTGCAGTCTATTTGATCCCACTTTCATTCTAATACATTAGAGTGCACTTACCAATCTATTTTTACACTTTCTAGTCTGTCTCCACGGAGAAAACAGGTAAGCAGGTGAGCATCCCAGTTGCAGCTTATTCAATGGGCGTTCTGTATGGGGTCCGTGGATGCATGTATTCACACATTATATATTACCACTTAATATTACTTTAATGAAACACCTCGACCAAACTTTAACCATTTATTGAACAATTTAAAAAACATTTCTTACGGAACATTATTTAAAATGAAAGAAGAAACTCTTTACATTAACATTAAAAACTATTTACATTAGCAGTCATTAAAAAACACCTATAAAAACACACTTTTTATATTAAAACATTACTTTTTTTTTAAACAAAAGAAAATTTAAAAATAAATCGGTGAAAACAATCATGGGGAAGTCCTCCACCGGATCCATTAGGCCCTCTCCAAATTCCTCTGTAAAACAGACCATCAGGTTAGTCTACCATCAACTGCAACATTATAAGAAATGAGATTATAAACTGATTCTTACTCAGGAATTCTATCAATTCTGCATCCTCTGCAGGTGGGGCAGATGATGCCGTGGATGAGGCTGCAGCAGGTGGTGGGGACACCTCAGCTGGTGGGGACAACACTTCAAGAAGTGCGGCCCCCACCACCTGAGAGAGAGCATCCCCCACCTCCTGTGTTGGCGCAGCCCCCCCCCAGATGGCGGGACCCGGACTTCTGGTGGTGCGGCCTCCACCAACTGGGAGGGTGGGGCGCAGACCTGAAGAGCCACAGGGGTCTCCGGTGGTGCTGGTGGGGGCCCTGGCCTTGTGTGGTCCACTGGAGTGCCTTCTGCGGGTGGGGCTTCTGCCCGGGGCTCCTCCTTCTCCTTATGAAGGCTCGTAGCCAGCGGGACCTTCGGGTCTGTGGCACGCAGTGCATCGATCTGCTTCATCGAAGCCCTCCACCTCATTGTGTGGAGGGCCTCCATGCATTTGGCCTTCTGAAACAGAAAATGTTTGTTAACGCTTAATTTACGAATACATGTAAAGGTATTTCACATATTGTTAATTTAACGCATAACTGGTCAATACTTACCGAGAGGTCATTGTGAGAATTGATCACATGCCGGTCATATGCCGGTCACTGAATTTGAATGTATTGCCACATAATGGGCAGACCTCATTGCGTAGAAGCACTCTGGAACGGGCCAGTTTGATTAAAATTGCCTGTTCCTCCAGATTAAACACACAGTGTGTGATTTTTAGATGCTGGCGAATATTTGAATAATCCCTATTGCAAAGTGGGCAGCTCACCATCTTGAATGATCTGGAAAACACAGAAATACATAAAACTGTATAATTTGCATAAGAAAACTGACTCTCCACAAAGATATTATGTACATAATATTGAAACATCCCATGAGCAATTTATTTGACGGGAGGTTCACAATAGCTTGATGGACAAATGTAAATAAAGTCAACAATTCAAAGAAAGGTGTAATTCTTTACTGAAAACACCTCTACTGTGCTCAGGATAAGCAATAGAACCCAAAAATGTAAGATATTGGGCAACATATTGTACAATTTACATAAAAATTAATTGTAACTGAAAACATCCCATGTGCAATTTATTTGATGGGAGGTTCATAACAGCTTGATGGACATATGTAAATAAAGTCAACAATTCAAAGAAAGGAGCCATTTTTTACTGAAACCCCCTCTACTGTGCTCACCACACTCAGCAGAATCCATTCATGTCCTTTTCGTGCCAAAACAGTGTAATATTTGCCTAAAAATGAATGTCCACGTAACCCCTATGAAGGGCCTGCTAAATAAATTAGAAATGGGATGTTTCTTTATGTTTGATTTAAAATAACAGTCATATTGGGGCCAGGGCCTAGGGGCTTCGAATGCTTGACCGTGGGACCCTCAAGTACCCCGTGGAAAAGGGCCAAAGCTCTCAGCGTAAAAAAATCAGCAAAAATATTCAAGGAAAAATACAGACATGTGCTGGCCCCTTTTCTGACTTTTTGACCCCTAAAGGAGGCCGTAGGGTCACCAAACTTTTACGTACACTCAAGGGAGTTCCCTTGAGACAAAGATTTCGAATTCGGCATGATCGGAACTCTCCTAGTTGTTGCAGTTAAAACATCCCAATTCCAATGTATTCAGCAGTTTCGAGAACACACATAAATAAAATCTATTTTCCATATGTATGAGTGATATTGTTGATGAAACCACCTCTACTGTACTCACCACACTCAGCAGAATACATTCATGTCCTTTTCGTGCCAAAATAGTGTAATATTTGCCTAAAAATGAATGTCCAAGGAACCACTTTGAAAGGCCTGCTAAATAAACTGTAAATGGGATGTTTCTTTATGTTTGATTTAAAATAACAGTCATATTACAAGATTTTTCATCCGTTTCTCTGTCTGCCATTGAAGTCAATGGGAGAGTCCCAGAAACAGGCCCGATTTCAGTGAGACTCGTGGCCGGACTTAAATGGCTTAAGAAGCGGCTAGGGCCCTCAAACTCGGGGGCCCGAACGAGGGGCCTAAGGCGGCAATGCGTGCCGAGTTTCGGGGTCCGGTGACCTTCCGTCTCCATACGGGAGACGTCTCGCTTCCCATTTAAGCGCGCAACTGTTTCGTGGACGCGCGGTCCCTTTTCGATCGGAGGTAGTGGGCGGAAGTCGTAAAACAGCCAGGGAGGGTGCTGGTGAGCGTTCGCGGGTCGGGGGCGCCTGCCCCCCGCCTTAGGGCCGCGTTCGGACGCGTTCCGTAAAAATAGTGGGTAAGCGGACAAATAGTGGGTTAGTGGGACGCGGGGGGTGGGGGCAAGTGGTGAAAGGTCGAGGTCAAAGTCGTTCCGGCACGATAGCGGGGAAATGGACAAATAGTGGGTTCGTGGGATCCTGGGGGGAGGGGCCCTGGCGGGGTTCTGCAGGGGTCGAGGCCGTTCCGCCATTTTAGCGGCCAAATGGACAAATAGTGGGTTCGTGGGACGAGGCCCTTGGCCCAGGGGGCCAACCCATGTACCCTGGTAGAGAGATGGACAAATACCGACACTGTGGATGCACAGGCTCTAGGGTTAGAGCCCTGCACAGTCATTTCAAGGGGAGAATGGACAAATAGTAGGGTTTTGGGATCGACTACCCCATTTTGCCCCCCAAAATGATTGGAAACGGACCTTGAAAGGCTCCATGGACGGAGGGGTGGGGTCAACAGGTCGGTGTCGCCCCTACGGGTGTCCAAAACCCCCCTATTCCGGGGTCAGCAAATCGGAGCGTGCGGGGGGGGGTGAGGTAAGCAGAAACGTCCCAGTCCCCCTTTAGAAAACAGGCTAAAGGTATCCAAATTCACCCTGCGATCCATCCGGGGCACTATTGGTCCAATGGCAATTTTTTTGAATGGGCTTTTTTCCACGAACCCCCTATATGTACTACCTTATTAAAGTTAAAAAAGTGATGTAGCCAAGAGCAGTGAGAGATTTTCTCTCTTTTGTTTGATTATAATGAATGAGAGACAGCAGGAATATTAGACTGCTGTCACATTTAGAGCCCGGATCCAATATACTCTTACACACGTGTTTTCTTTCTCGGCTGTTTGCTTTCACTTAAGACCTAAATTGCTGTGTTTATGAGGATACTTGCAAAGACGAGCATTTTGACACATACAAGTGTGTGTGTTTAACTGTTCATGGCTTATAAAGCGGCAAAAATAACTGTGTGTTATTATAAAAAAAAATGTTCAATACTCCCGTGCTCTATGAGAAGCATCTTCAAGTGCACGTGTCTCTCTGACAGCGTTCAGAAACAGTCTCTCAGACAGAGCGCACATATAGTGAAATTAGTTCTCTTTCAGCAGCTTAAAGTCACTTGTTTTAAAATTGTAATGCTTATAAATGCATGCAAACGATATGTTTTCATGACCACATTGCACAGCAACGTCACATGAGCATGTAACTTCGATAGAAAAGATGGTACAAAATCTCTACCTGTTGACAAATTTCTACCGGTTAATCATGTCTACCGGTATTTATATATTGCCCACCCTTAATGCAGGTTTGTTGAGGAGAGATGTGCCTTTACTGTTACAAGCTATCAGATGTGAAATTTTCACCTAGATGATACAATTTCAAAAGAAATCTATATCTACAGAACTAAATATCATTGAGACTTGGTGTTGAGTGCTTTTGAACAGCTGTCATTTTTATTTATGAATGATGATTTTCATGGTCTTTGAAAACCTGGATATATGAGGGAGTTTTAAAGTGGGATTTGTACACCTGGAAAAACCATGGCAATTAAAATCCTAAACAGTCATCGATATTTTTATAATGATTATATACTGCACTGTACACACACAAAGCAATTTAGCACATTCAAACCTCACTCAGTATTCCTCAAGAAATGTACGCATCTAGTTTGTTGTGTCCTTTATTTGTTGTGTGTTGTTAGCTCTGTGCTAGAGACCCTTGTTTGTCATTTAATGATAATAGTTCAGAGAAGGGGCTTTTCTTCCAGGGTGCACATCATGAAAGCTCTTCTGTAAATGAGTTAATCCGTTTCCTGCTCCGACCCACAAGTCCTGCCTCCTTTCAAATACCACGAGACCAATCAGAGATGACAGAAGACGGATTGGGAAATTCTCGCTCTGGAAATTTGCTGCTCGCTCCTTCGCCTGTAACGACCCGCCGCTATAGCGACACATCAGTGGTGCCGTCCTCTGAGACAAAGGGGGAGGAGTCTATACCAATGACAAGGCAGAGGCGTCGGCTTTCTTTAAACCCCACCCCTCACCAGCCACCGTCCCCATGTCAGGTCTGCTTATCCTTATTTCTGCTTGGGACATGTGCAGATAGAAGACATTCGCCCTGTTCTTTATTTCCAATTCCTCACGTCCCTGATGTCCGCAGAGGCTCCTTCAGTGAGACCTCTGACCTCTCCCAGCTTAACAAATCTCTGGAGAGCATCACGGGCCACAGACATCAGCCGGAGAGAGGGCAGTACCGGCCTGCCTGCAGCCACAGCGATGAGGGGCACACCCTGGAGCCGCCTCATAATGCACTGACCTCCCGTCGCAGAGCCAGTTTTTGTGCTGGCGAGCGCTGTCTGGCTGATGCGGTAGGTGGAGGACACGGTGTCGCCTTGCTACTTTAGAGGAAATCTCTGGTTTTCTCCAGCCTTTGCAGTGGTTCTGCTGTTGCTCCCAGGTGCCTGTATGACTTCTAATCAGTCTAATATGCTCAGATGCATTCTTCTCCTTTGCACTTCCTCTCGGTGGCTGTAACCGTACTTACCTATCCTGCAGGTGTGGCCGTTCTCTTACAAAGGAGATCCCAACTGCCCGAAACCTACCCATTAACCACGCTTATGATATGCCTGATGTCATGCTGCTAACCTTCTTTATGAATCATGTTTTCATTCACTTAACCTGGTTGTTTGTGATCTGCATGCCTGCTATTACTCATTGTAGCATTTGTTGACGTGTGCTGTTTTATTTAACAATCCAACATACTAAAGAATGGGCCAGATTTACCAACAATTTTAGCTTTAAAAAACTACTGAAGACCTGTGGTGAAAAATTTGTAATGAAAAGGCGTGGACAAAGTTATTTTTTGTGGCTGACCTTATTGCATATGCATTTGTAGGTGTTTCCCTTTCAGACACAAAGGGAACAGAGTATTCATGCAAGGTGATTTAGTAAGTTTCACGTTTAATTTATTTATAAAGCAGTTGACCAAAGTGCTGTGCAAAATTGCGTTAATCCATCACCCACATTAAAATAGACATTCACAGGACATTGAAAGCACAAGAATACAAATAGGTTTTTAAAAGACTTTTAAACTCAGATACTGTAGTCACTGTTCTGATAATGACAAGTTATTCCTTAAGTTGAGTCCAACTACTGCAAACCCTGCATTGCAGTCTAGATCTGGGTACCCGAAGAAGATGACTGGTCTGTGATCTGAGTAATCTGACTGGGTTGTGTTCAGTAATCAACTCTGAAAGGTATCGAGGAGCGAGATTGTAAGTTAATTCTCTCGTGAAACCAACAATGAAGTGACTTAAACTGCAATTCATCGACTGGCCACTAGAGACTGGCTCCAAAAGGGAGTCAGTCCCATAGACCCCCCATGTTAAAATGCCCAACTTTACAGCAGAAAAAAATGTTTACAGCCTGGTACAGTTCTTTTACAAGTGGTTTTGGTCTATAGCTAATTTTGCCCTTCATGACAACTGTGAGGGGGTGATTTCTTTTTGTAACTCATCCATTTAAATTATACTAAGCCTTAAAATTCTTCATAATTAAGGGTGTGGCCACTTGAGTGACAGGAGGATTGCCACTGCTGTCACCGCCGTTAAGATAGGCGGGTGTGGTTTCAGCAACCAGCTCCACGCACATCCAGCGTCTTTGCCCATTCTCAATCATCCAGGTGTGATGCATTGCCAAGATGGCGATGGCCGGCTCCACCCACTTTGGGACTTCAAAAATGCTCTTCAGAAACGTACGGGTGATGTCATGGACACTACGTCCATGTTTTTATACAGTCTATGGATATGACACACCATATCTCCTAAATATAGAACCAAAAGGTAGCACGTACAGTGGAAACAGTAACAGTGCCAAAATTGAGCCCTAAAGGGACACCACATGTAACATGTAGTAAGGTTTGCGCTAGTCAGTTTAGAGGTATTTGCACCATTATTTAACACCCCCAAAAAGCATGCCTTATTTTGTGCCTGTGTTGTTAGTAGATTATCTGCACCTACTTAACAACCCTACGTTAGTTTGCACCGCTCTTGGTAGATTGTGGTCATTATCTAGATGAGCTGTGTTCTCTCATTTGTGCATTGTCAGAAGATCAACAGCAGAACTTTCCATTCCCATCATTGCTTTTATGGGATTGTGGTCTAATGCGAATTTGCCCTGTTCTGTAAATCTGGCCTATAATTTGTGTTATGTAATAGAAGTGTACTGGTTCTCATTAGTTTGTTTCCTCTTCTGCAGTCTTCTGTTCTGAGAGTCCAAAGCCAGGCTGCACCTGATGCAGCTCAACACATGCAGACGTTCCCTCCTGTCTCCTCAGAGACCCCCACGCAGGCCGCCAGACAGAATCTGTCCACTCCCGTGCCGCTGGCGCTTCTGCAGGGTGTCTCAATCGCACCGCAAACCATAGATCAACAGCAGCTTGCACCTACAGGTCAGACTGCCGAGCTGAAAGCACAGGCCCACATGCTCCAAACTGCAGCGTCGCATCAGCCATTCTCTGTGCCACAGAGTGCCACAGAGGGTCTGAGTTACCATCCTGCCGGGGCAGAGCTAACAAATGCACAGACATTTCCACCTGTGCAGCTCACTGCAGTCGCAGCTGCACACAGTCTCCCATCTAAAACAGAAGCAGCGCTGCCTGCAGATCAGAGCTTTCAGAGCGGAGCCTCCAGCGTGCAGCATATCCCACCAGCATCTGCACAGACTCGACAAACACCTGTGTTACAAAATTTGCAGCAACTCACTGCGAATGCCACAACAGATGGGCAACTCCGAGACTTCTCAAACATGCAGCAAACTGCTCATGTGCAGCTGAGCCAGACAGGCCCTGCACCACCTGTCCCACAGGTATGCTTGTTTGTCATCTTCTTTTTATTTTCTCAACTTTTACGTGGACCCCTCTAGCACTATAACTCCCATTGGAGTGAACTTTGTGCTTTGTAACTTTGCAGATATTTTTCATGCACAAACAGCAGCATTACACACTAAAAGAAATAATGTAAATGTAAAAATGCATAGTAGGACCCCTTAAAGCCCGGGATACACTGCACGATTTTCGGCTGTCCAGACAAGAGATTGGCATCAGGAAACAGTCGTGGTAATTTCTATGATCGCAGCTCCTAATCGGTGGTCCTGTGTCGTACAGTGAGAGAGGTTCAAAGACAGACATTGTCACGGTCTCGTGACCAAAGATAGCCTACGATAATTTTCTGACAGTGTCAGAAATTCAGCATGATCATCTCAGTGTTCTCTGCTACGACCCTCGTTTGCTGACCAGCCAATAAAAAATGCGACATGAAATCAACGCAACATGGAGCTAAAACCTAAAACTGCTAACCTCAAGCTCTTATCCCTTCCTCTTTCACCGCTTTCACTTTTTTCAGCACACATACAGTATAAACTACAATTGCCAAAGTGTGATTAGTCAGGCTTTTTGTTTACCACTAGCGCATGCTGATGACATTTTTATTCTTCAATAGTAACTTGCGTCGTAGCCTATGTGTCAATTGGTGTCATCATCGTACAGTCTGCAGACATAATAATTCATTACATTTATATAGCCCTTTTTCTAGGCACTCAAAGCGCTTTACATTGTCATGGGGTATCTCCCATCCACCACCATGTGCATCATCCACCTGGATGATGCGACGGCAGCCATAGTTGCGCCAGAACGCCCACCACACACCAGCTTATTGGTGGAGAGGGGACATGGTAGACATGTCGTACCCGAGTTTATTAGATCCATGTCACACAGTGTGATTTGCAATGATCTTGTAGGATTACTACAATTGTGCCATCTACAGAAGGCTTTAAAGAAAAAAAAATGATGACAGACTAACTTGTAAGCTTAATCTAAGTTTATGTAACTGGCCATAGGGATGCCCAATCCTGTTCTAGGAGATCTACAGAATTCAGCTCCAATCCTGCCCCAACAGACATCTGTAATTAAGTTTTCCTAAAGATCTTAATGAGCTGCTTCAAATGTATTTTTTCAAGGTTTGAGCTGAACGTTGCAGGAAGGTAAATCTCCATGAGCAGAACTGGACACCCCTACTGTAGACTGACTGTGACCAGACAAGAGTGATCTACGTCTGCAAACCTCTCAGTTTTATTGAGTCATCTTGTTTTCTCTTTGCACACTTGTATTTCTCTCTTTCTATCTTATTAGCTCTCCATTCAGACACAGCTGATGGACAGCTGGCAGCAAGGAGGACAGTCTACCTCCAGTCTGCTGACACAACCTGTTCCTCCTCCTCCAGCTTACCTCACACAGGTACTCCTTTCTGCCAGCTCTTCTGCTTCTCAGATGCGTGATTTGCAGGGATGCACAATATTATTAGAACGTTATCGGAATCGGCTGATAAAGGCTAAAAATGTAAATATCGGCATCGGCCGATTTGAAAAAAATGATGCCGATATGCCTTGCCGATAAGACAAATAGCTCACATGTGCTCAGGGTGTGATGGTGATAAGAGCATGTCAGTAGTGAGGTCAGTCTTGAAGCAAATTTTTGTCTGAATTATGATTAGATTCACGGTTTTGGATCACTGCATTTAATCTGAGAATGCATGTACAGAACGATGTGTCCATGTGCGAGAGAGTCAGCAGTTTCTAGCACGTGCAGTAGCAGTAGCACTGTTGGCCTATTTGTAATAAAATGAAAATAAAATACACAAATATATTTTTATTCAAATGGATTATGAAAACTTAAATAAAAGGTCTTTTGCTTTAGACAATCTATTAATTTTAAATCCACAAATAAAATCTTTATTAACAAATAAATAAATCCACAAATAAAATCAGGTTTCAACTGCATCTGTCTGAGAAAAGATTAATTTTATTAATTATTTTCAAACTTTCAATGTACTCTCTGTCACGAATCCGGTCCATGAACTTCCTTCTGCTAGCCATCAGAGGTCACCCTTTCCAATTTCATTGACTCTCGCACTACACACTGTTGCACATCACCCCGGACTACATATCCCATCATTCATTTTACTGATTGCACACAGCTGTTTCACTGATTGCACACATCACTGATTGCACTGATTGCACCCAGCTGTTTCATATCACTCCCTCACTATTTAAAACTCACTCTGATCCCTTCCCTCTGCCGAGTATTGTTTAGCGTATATCTCCAGATAGCTACACTACAGAGCCCTCATTCGTTTCCCTGCCTTAGCCGTTTTCTCGGTTCCTGATCTTCACCTGATTTCCTGGATTTCCTGTCTCACCTTTTATCTTTCCGTCCTGCTTCTGTTTGCCGTTCATCGACCTACGCTAGCCCTAGGACTATTCTTGTGTCTTGCCCGCCATATACCTGTTTGCCATTATCTGACCCATGCCTGTTTTGTGACCATGTATCTGTCTTCTCCCAATAAAAAGCTTTGCATATGGATCCGCACGTCTCACGTCTTGTCAGCCCCGTTACAGAATACTTGGCCACACAAGGATCCAGTGTCTTTTCAAGTGGACATTGGCCAGGTATGGACACTGCAAGGCTGTTGTTAGCCCTCGAGCAGGGCACACGCTCGCTCGAGGCTTACGTTCAAGAGTATCTCAACATTGCTTATTACTCTGATTTCCCAGATTGTGTGCTGATAGACTTTTTCTGCGAGGGCATTAATCAGCCAGTTAAGTCAAAGCTCATTCGAGAGGGTCCGCGTTCGTCACTCATTCAGTTTATGGACTATGCTTTGTTGACTGTTGGTTCATCATTCTCTGTGGGTATTGCGGAGGAACGCAACCCCACACTCACTTCTGTAATGGCCCCCGCACTAGATTGTGTTCACAAAATGGCGGCGACAGAGGAGCCTGATCACAAAATGGCGGACACAACAGCGCCCCGTCAAGTCACAGTTGATCTTCATGAGTCAAGTCAAGTCACAGCTGATCTTCATGAGTCAGGTCAAGTCACAGTTCATTTTCATGAGTCAAGTCAAGTCACAGCTGATATTCATGATTAGCAATTCACAGTTTATCGTCATGGGCAAATCAAGTCCAGTTTATATCATGAGTCCCAGTCAAGTCACAGCTGATAGTTATGATTCGAGGCAGTCACAGTTGATCTCATGGGGCAATCAAAGGTCACATTTTATGATCATAGAGTTTTAGTCAAGTCACAGTATGTCATGAGTCAAGTCAGGTTCCAATTCATTATCATGGGTCAAGTCTAGTCACAGCTGATCTGCTGAGTCGAGTTCTAATCCCGGTTGATCGTAAATCAAGTGACAATGCCTATCATGAGTTCAGTCTAGTCACAGTTGATCGTCATGGGTCAAGTCTAGTCACAGCTGATCTTCATGAGTCAAGTCTAGTCCCAGTGGATCATCATGAGTCAGGTCTAGTCACCGCTGATCTTCCTGAGTCAAGTCTAGTCACAGTTGTTCTTCATGAGTCAAGTCAAGTCACAGCTGATATTCATGAGTCTAGTCAAGTCACAACTGATCGTCCTGAGTCAAGTCTAGTCACAGCTGACCTTCCTGAGTCGAGTTTAGTCACAGTTGATCGTTATGAGTCAAGTCAAGTTACAAGTCATTATCATGAGTCAAGTCAGGTCACAACTGATCTTCAAGAATCAAGTCAAGTCGCAGTTAATCGTCATGAGTCAAGTAAAGTCACAACTGATCTTCATGAATCAAGTCAAGTCACAACTGATCTTCATGAGTCAAGTCACAGCTGATCTTCATGAGTCAAGTCAAGTCACAACTGATCTTCATGAGTCAAGCCAAGTCGCAGTTGATCGGCTGATTCATGTCCAAGTCCAACTGATCTTCATGGCCATCAAGTCTCCAGTCAAGTCTTAGCTGACCTTCTAGAGTCTCGTCACGTCTCAACTGTTCGTCCAGAGTCACGTCACGTCTCAGCTATTCATCCAGAATCACGTCGCATCACAGCTGATCATCCAGAGTCATGTCATGTCCTGTCTGTTGCACCCAGATTATCAAGGTCAGTCCTTCGATATCCCAGTCTGGTATCCAGTGTTAGGGATGCACCGCTGGTGTCTGCACGTTCAGCTGGTATCCCCAAACCCACTCACATTAACCCTTCTGTTCATGAACTCATTCGCCTGTCTGCAGCACTTCCCGTATGGGGGGTTGCTTTCTGGTGTATCTGGGCCGCGTACTCCACCGACGATAGAGGCAGTGAGGCTAGAGGCAGCAGCGCCGGCTACAACATCTCCAGAGGTGGCGGCTTACGCTGCAGAACCTCCCGAGGTAGCGGTGTCCACTGCTGTGCTCCCAGAGGCCATGGTGTCCACTAAAGTCTCTTCAGATGTGGCGGCGCAGGCTGCAGAACCTCCCGAGGTGGCGACACTTGTCTCAGTTCCTTGCGGGGTGGTGGCGCCCAGCAACGCACTTTTAGCCTGTCCTGTTCCGGCCAAGGAGGCAGTCTATGAACTCTCTGCTTGGCCGTCTATGAACTCTCTGCCTGTTCTGTTCCGGCCAAGGAGGCCGTCTATGAACTCTCTGCCTGTCCTGTTCCGGCCAAGGAGGCCGCCTATGAACTCACTACCTGTCCTGTCACGGCCCCAAGGAGGCCCGCCTATACTCTCTGGCATCTGTCATGGCTATGGAGGCCGTTTGTGAACTCTCTGCCCGTCCTGTCACGGCCATAGAGGCCTTTTGCGAACTCCCTGCTCGTCCTGTCACAGCTATAGAGGCCGTTTGCGAACTCCCTGCTCGTCCTGTCACAGCTATAGAGGCCGTTTGCGAGCTCCCTGCTCGTCTTGTCACAGCTATAGAGGCCGTTTGCGTGCTTCCTGCTCGTCCTGTCACGGCTATGGAGGCCGCGGAATCCTGTCACGGCTATGGAGGCCGTTTGTTAATTCTTTGTGTGCTTTGTGTCTGCCAGGGAGGCTGCCCCTGAGTGCTCAGTCTTGTCTATCAACCCCAATGTTCTGTCTGTGTTGTCTGTCTCTGCTCTCTCGTTGTTACAGTCTCCGCCATGGTCTCCTGATCGGTGTGGTTCACCAAGGGGGTTCTCTGTTCCTTCTGCTCCGCCGTGGTGGTCTGTCTGGCTCTGGTGGTCCTCTGCCCCGCCATGGTGCCCGCCGCTCTGCCGTGGGGTCCTCCTGCTACGCCTTGGTGGCTACTGTCTGGCTTTGGTGTTCCTCTGCTCCGCCTTGTTTGCTATGTCTGGCTCTGGTGGTCTTTTGCTCCGCCGTGGTGGTCTACTGTCTGTCTCTGGTGGTCTCTGCTCCGCCGTGGTGGTCTACTGTCTGGCTCTGGTGGTCTTCTGCTCCGCCAGGGGGATCTTCAGTCCCGTCTGTTCTGCTGTGGTGGTCTTCAGCTCCACCTGTGCTGCCGGCTCCGCCCTGGTTCTCTGCTCCACCAGTCCTGAATCAGTGCATGGTCTCTCCACTTCCAGGTGGCCCTCCATCCCTCCCCCTGTTCCGCCTCCACTCCACCGCCCTCCGGACTCGTACAGGGTTTTGAGCGTCCGGAAGCCGCTCCTTGGGGGGGGGGGGCTCTGTCACGAATCCGATCCACGAACTTTCCTTCTGCTAGCCATCAAGGTCACCCTTTCCACATTCCCAATGACTCTCGCACTACCACGTTGCCAGATCCGTGAGCGGAGTGGTAATATTTCCTTAAGAGCACAGAGCGCCTTTCTGAAGATTCAGCTCCGCTCGCTCAATACGCTCAGCTCCGCTCGCTCAACCCAGAATGCCATTTAGTGATTTGCTTGTTCGAGATCAAGAATCTGTAGAGATCGAGAATAGTAGAGCAGTTATTGAGTTCAGATATTGTTTCAACGAAGTTGCAAGTCTTATACATAAATGTAAAGTAAAAAAATCTAAGTTAAGAATGAGCAGGGAGAAGAAACTGAGAGGGAGTGCGGGGAGAGTTCGTAAAGATTCATATTGGAATCTGAAGCGGCACATTGCCAGAAAGCACGAGGATGTGCTACGCAAACATGGTGCAGCAAAAGGTGAGCTAGTTACATACATAATAAATTAATAAACAGGTAGGCTAAGGTTATATTCAGTTGTACGGTGCCCCGATCATGACATGCAGACAAAATAATGGCCACGAATTTAGAATAGGCTAGTTTTATGCTAGGACTACATTATGGCCATGAGTTAAGTATTTGTTCTCTTGTTTAGGCTTAGATGCCACGAATTCATTCGTTCGTTAATTCGTTCGTTCCCTAGTTTTAGTAGGCCTAAATCGTGGAACGAATTATTATATTTCGTAATTACTTATTAAAATCATTATTACTTAAAATTAATAAATAATAAATTAATTTAAAAAAAGAATAAAACCTGCTGACATCGTAGAAACAAATTGTTAATTCGAATTATATTCAATAATTAAATTAAATAATCTCAGTTAAACTGTAGACCAAGCTAACACACAGCTGTATATAGGCCTAAACACAGAACTACAGAGCACAGAAGATATTAGACTACACCACTTGGATTTAGGAAAACCAGTGCTGGATCCCTCCCGCAAAATCTCCAGCATCCCCAGTGCTTCTTCCAGCGCTGAGCGGGTGTTTTCGGGCACAGCGAATGCTGAAGACTGACACTTTGTCCAAGCTAATGTTTTTTTAAAGTAAATTCTAAAATCCAGTAAACGTCAAGAGATGTTTTAATAGACCACAGTTCCCTGCAGTTATGGTTTATTTTAACTTGTGTTTCTTTCATTGACGTCAGTTCTTAAACCAAGCGTTCTTTAAGTGCATTTTATTTTGTGTGTGCTTTTCACAGGCTTTATAATCCAGGTGTATTTTGTAAAGATCTACGCACATTTCATCTCGTGTGTGTGTGTGCGTTTGTGTTTTTAATGAGCCTGTTTTGAATGTTCTTTTGCACAACAACTGCAGCTATTTTCACGGAAATAAAGTTAACAAATCAAATACACTTTTTTCAGTTTTTGCATTTTAGGTAGGTTTGTTAAGGTTAGATTCATATATTTAATAAATTGTAATTAATACTTTACAATTAATAAAATTAAGAAGAATGTTAGAATTTCGCTCTGAAACGTGATAATTGTTATTTATCAGCATGCTTAATTTTAGACAATAATCCAAGAATTTCGTTACAAACAGTAAACAATTAGGCCTACTAGAGAAATTTTATGTCAGAGCGGGATCTGAGTGAGAATTGGTTTACGGTGAGCGTGAGCGGAATATTAACGGAGCGTTTGCTTGGGCGGTTAGAGCGACTGAGTGGTGCGCATGTCCATAGAGCGGAAAACGTAGTGGAGCATCGCTCCGCTTCGCTCACATGCTCTGACTGTTGCACATCACCCCGGACTACATATCCCATCATTCATTGCACTGATTGCACTCAGCACGGATTGCACACAGCTGTTAACACTGATTGCACCCAGCTGTTTCATATCACTCCCTCACTAATTAACACTCACTCTGATCCCTTCCCTCAGCCGAGTATTGTATAGCGTTTATCACTCTCATAGTGATAGCTACACTACAGAGCCCTCATTCGTTTCCCTGCCTTAGCCTTAGCCGTTTTCTCGGTTCCTGATCTTCGCCTGGTTTCCTGGATTCACCCTTTTTGTCTTGCCCCTTTTGATTCTGTCTGTCGATCGTCGACCTGCGCTAGCCCTAGGACTATTCTTGTGTCTTGCCCGCCATATACCTGTTTGCCACTGTTTGACCCTGCCTGTTTTATGACCACGTCTCTGTCTTCTCCAAATAAAAAGCTTGCATATGGATCCGCACGTCTCACGTCTCGTCAGCCCTGTTACACTCTCATTAAAAAAAATGTTTATTACTTCTAACGAAGACGTTTTTTTGCTCAAAAGTAAAATAATTTGTTCATAATCTCCGCACTGGAGAGACTTGGTGTTGTTTCAAAATAAACATCCTCAAAACATATATCGGCATCGGCTATTGGCCAAAATTATTTGAAAAATATCGGCATATCGGATATTGGCAAAAATCTAATATCGTGCATCCCTGGTGATTTGTGTAGTTTTGTGTAAAAAGTCCAATGTACAAAGTGGCCACTTTTGACTGGCCAAATTTAGCATGCGTTTAGCTCTTCTGTTCATGATGGTGGTTATTCTTCCCATGCTACAATGCACTTTTGTCTCCTCCTCCAGTTTCCTTCCATTAACTCAGCTCAGTCAGTCAGGACCCCTCTTCCTGGATGTGACCCGTACCCCACCTGCTTTCCCTCTGTGCAGTCATCCCTCAGTCTGCCTGTCCTGACACACCCCAACATCTCGCCAGTGTCATGTTCGCAGATGGAGATCTCTGCGCTAACCCAGTACCCCCACCTGTCCTCCACTTCTCTTATACCCACACGATCTCCCGCTCCACCCTTTGCTGCTCCAGTGTTCACGCCTCCAGTTCCCACAATTTACCAGTACCAGCAGGCCTATTCTGTTGCTCAGCAGCCCGCCATAAACTCCATGGCCACTCTCTCCCAACATTCCCACAGTCAGGCCACACCCACAGCGCACCAAAGTCTCCACCCCTCTCCAAACCCCGCCTCTATGTGTGCCAGAGTCCCTCCCACTATACAAGCTCCGCCCACCCAGGTAGGGTATGTCAGTGTCTTAAAGGGATAGTTCGCACAAAACTTGGCACATTGAATGCTTACTTTTGAATCACAAATGGTCACAATGGTTTTCAGAGGAAATATTAGGTTAGGTTAGGTTACTTTATTCATACCCGCAGGTAAATTTGTCTTGCAGTAAAATGACAGTGACATCCATCCATAACACAAATTCAAAAAACACATTTAAAAATATAACACAGCAGATAACAAAAATATGATACAAGATACATGATATACATTCTTCAAGGCTCCCCCATCCTACAGCTTATTTAACACAGTTAAAACAGTGGGAACAAAGCTGTTTTTATATCGCTTTGTTTTACACCTTGGGATTAAAAACCTCCGCCCAGAGGGAAGAAGCTGAAACTCACTGTGCAGAGGGTGGGAGTCATCATTTAAAATAGAAGTAGACATTCGTTGCAACCATCTGGTATACAACGATGTTGGATCCAACTGTGACCTTTTCTACACACAGCTGCACAAATTAGCTTCAAATTTTAATTTATCATCAATAATAGTCCCAAGGTATTTATAAGATTGCACGTACTCAATAGTCTGGCCTTTTGTTAAAGTAGCTTTGTTCATGCGAGTCTTCCTCCTAAAATCAATAAGCATATCTTTAGTCTTTGATATATTAAACTGGAGGTAGGATTTCTCACACCAGTGAACAAAGTCATCAACAACTGGGCCGTGGCTGATCTCATCCTCCTGAAGCAGACTAACAATAACGGAATCATCTGCATATTTTATGATGGTTCTATTGTCATAGCTGCTCTGACACATATTTGTGCAAAGAATAAATAATAAAGGTGACAGCACACACCCTTGAGGAGACCCAGTAGAAGAGCTATTCCGGTCAGACAAAGTACCATTGACCCTCACTCTCTGTGTCCTATTTGTAAGAAAGTCAAGAATCCAACCTACCAGGTTATTACTTAACTCAAACTGTTCTAAAAGCCTTCTGGTTAAAATGTGGCGTTGAATTGTATTAAAAGCCGAAGAAAACTCTATAAATAAAAGTCTAGCATGTGTCCCATTCCCCTCTAAATGTTATGCAAGTTAAGCAATGTAATTGTGGCATCCTCTACTCCTCTATGAGGCCTATATGCAAATTGCATGGGATCCAGAGCATATTCAGTCTGCCTCAAGATCTCAGACCTGACCAGTTTCTCAAATATTTTCATTAAAACTGAAGTCAGAGCGACTGGCCTAAAATCATTAATAATTCTAGGATTACTACATTTTGGAACTGGGACAACCACTGCATCTTTCCATAAATTAGGTACATGTTGTGTCTGTAGTGACTTTTTATAAATATCGTGAAATACAGGACTTAGTTCTTTTGCACATGATTTAAGTAACCGGCCGCAGATATTATCAGGTCCAGGGCTTTTGTTCACCTTAACTGAATTAAAAGCCTTTTCAACATCCTGAAGATCAATTTTGAAATGCTGAGTATCCATAAGGTTAAGACTCATTTCCTGAATTTCTTTGCTAAAATCAAAATGATCAAAACGACAATAAAAACTATTTAAAGCATTTGCAAATTCAAAATCAGAATTAAAACCTTCCAACATAACATGAGTGCTGCTGTCTGAATTATTATGAAGGCCTGCTATACTTTTCATACTCGCCCAGGCCGAACCAGAATTATTTGCAGCCATCTTGTTCTCCAATTTTATTTTATAATCTTGTTTAGCTTTCAAAATTTCAATATTTACCCACATACTAATTCGGTAGGGATGTCCTGATCAGGTTTTTTTGTGCCCCCGATCCGATCTGAGTCATTGAATATTGAGTATCTGCCGATACTGAGTCCCAATCCGATACTTGTAAATTTCTAGTGTTTGGTGCACAATTCAAGTACATTAAAGTTATTAAAATCAATCCCATTTATATCGAGTTGCGCAGACAGTAAAATTAATATAAGTATGTATATGTAATATAATATAATAACATACACACTCTCTCTCTATGCACACACTATATAAAGACTTTGGTAGATGTAAACATGCTACAATTTTAACCATTGTAAACAGATTGTGTTGTCACAATTATGAATATGGGACTGATGATATAAACTTCTTGTATATTATATGTACAATAAGCAGAATAATTACAACATAAGGTTAGAAAGCATGAAGTGTCAGAATGCCAGTCTATCAGTCAAATCCAAAACGGTTGGCAAACCCACCTAAAGGCGCACACCGCCACCTACTGCATGACCCTGGCATGACAGCCGATGTAAAATAAGGATCGGGCTTAGGAGAGCTGATAACGATAAGTTAAAAAAATGCTTGATCGGCCCGATCCTTGAGATCGGCTCGGGACATCCCTATAATTCAGTATTAATATTCAAATTCAAATTTTATGAATGTTTATCCAAAGGTCGTAGTTTCCCATTTTTTTAACTAAATTTGAAATTTAATTGAAATTGAATGAGTCTTGTCTATTCATTTATTAAAAAAAAAAAAATCTTAAATTTTTCAGGGAGTCTTGACCAGCCATTCCCAAACTGTTCACGTGGACCAGAACTCGTCCAGTAGCTCCGATCACGTCCATGTTTCTCAGATGATGACACACCTGACTCTAGCTCCTGCCCCGAGCTCCAGCGCCAGCCATAATGCGCCTCAGCCTCCTGCAGTACCGCATCTCTTGCCCTTCAGACCCGTCCTCGACACATTCGGCTCTGCGGTGCCCGTGGACCCAAACCAGGCTACTCAGAACTCCAGCCCAGCCTCTTTACCCACCGTCCCGCATTCAGGAGCCGGTGCCAGCCTGAACCAGCAGAACAGCAGTGTAAAGCCAGCGCTGCAGCAGCAGCACAGCACCAGCGGATGTGGAGGAGCTCCCACTGAAGTATGCTCTGAGGTGAAGCTCTTCTTCAAATGAAAATCCCATAATACAGCAACAACCTCGAAACCAAACACCATTAGTGATGTGTACAGTACATGCACTGGTCACTTGAAGGAAGTACCATTGCCGTTTACGACCATGGTGACTGAGTGTGGTGTTTTCACATTTTATTTTCAGAATCAAAATCAGAATTGGCTTTATTCGCCAATTGTGTGCAAACACACAAGGAAGTTGTTGTGGTTTTTTAGGAGCTCTTGGTACATGCATACATACATACATATGATATGAGAACAGAAAGAACATTTAAATAAGACTAAAGAAAAAAATAAAAATAAAGAATAATAATAATAATAATATTAATAATAATCATAATGCGTCATGAAGGAACATAAGATTAAGTCAGATATGTGCAAGTCTTTACTTGTATATACGCTGATAAATAAAAATATGACAATATGAAGAGTTCAGGACAGTTCATAAGCCTCAAAGAGTGCCGTCTGAAATTTTCTTCTAAAATGAGCATTTTTCTCAGGATCCTATGTTTATGTTCAGTTAATTCACTTTAATGGCTATGAAAAGAACCTATTCATTGCTATTAAAGTGAAATTACTGAACCTACATACAGTGGGGGAAAAAAGTATTTTGTCAGCCACCAATTGTGCAAGTTCTCCACTTAAAAAGATGAGAGAGGCCTGTAAATTTCATCATAGGTATACCTCAACTATGCGAGACAAAATGAGAAAAAAAAAATCCAGAAAATCACATTGTAGGATTTTTAAAAGAATTTATTTGCAAATTATGGTGGAAAATAAGTATTTGTTCAATAACAAAATTTAATCTCAATACTTTGTTATATACCCTTTGTTGGCAATGACAGAGGTCAAACGTTTTCTGTAAGTCTTCACACATTGTTGCTGGTATTTTGGCCCATTCCTATATGCAGATCTCCTCTAGAGCAGTAATTTTTTTGGGGCTGTCGCTGGGCAACATGGTTTTTCAACTCCCTCCAAAGATTTTCTATGTTGTTGAGATCTGGAGACTGGCTAGGCCTTGAAATGCTTCTTACGAAGCCACGCCTTCGTTGCCCGGGCGGTGTGTTTGGGATCATTGTCAGGCTGAAAGACCCAGCCACGTTTCATCTTTAATGCCCTTGCTGATGGAAGGAGGTTTCACTCAAAATCTCACGATACATGGCCCAATTCATTCTTTCGTTTACACGGATCATTCGTCCTGGTCCCTTTGCAGAAAAACAGCCCCAAAGCATGATGTTTCCACCCCCATGCTTTACAGTAGGTATGGTGTTTTTTGGATGCAACTCAGCATTCTTTCTCCTACAAACACGACAAGTTGAGTTTTTACCAAAAAATTCTATTTTGGTTTCATCTGACCATATGACCTTCTCCCATGCCTCCTCTGGATTATCCAGATGGTCTTTGGCAAAAACTTCAGACGGGCCTGGACATGTACTGGCTTAAGCAGGGGGACACGTCTGCACTGCAGGATTTGAGTCCCTGGCGGTGCAGTGTGTTACTGATGGTAGCCTTTTTTACTTTGGTCCCAGCTCTCTGCAGGTCCTTCACTAGGTCCCCCGTGTGGTTCTGGGATTTTTGCTCACAGTTCTTGTGTTTTTTGACCCCACGGGGTGAGATCTTGCGTGAGCCCCAGATCGAGGGAGATTATCGGTGGTCTTGTATGTCTTCCATTTTCTAATAATTGATCCCACAGTTGATTTCTTCACACTAAGCTGCTTACCTTTTGCAGATTCAGTCTTCCCAGCCTGGTGAAGGTCTACAATTTTGTTTCTGGTGTCCTTTTACAGCTCTTTGGTCTTGGCCATGGTGGAGTTTGAGTGTGACTGTTTGAGGTTGTGGACAGGTGTCTTTTATACTGATAACGAGTTCAAACAGATGCCATTAATACAGGTAACGAGTGGAGGACAGAGGAGCCTCTTAAAGAAGAAGTTACAGGTCTGTGAGGGCCAGAAATCTTGCTTGTCTGTAGGTGACCAAATACTTATTTTACCGAGGAATTTACCAATTAATTCTTTATAAATCCTACAATGTGATTTTCTGGATTTTTTTTCGCATTTTGTCTCTCAAGTTAGGTATACCTATGATGAAAATTACAGGCGCCTCTCATCTTTTTAAGTGGGAGAACTTGCACAATTGGTGGCTGACTAAATACTTTTTTCCCCCACTGTATAGAGTCTGTTAAAAATGCTCATTTTAGAAGAAAGTTTCAAATGGCACTTTGAGGCTTTTGCATCTGAACTCTTCATATGTATTTTCATAAAATTTGAGAGAGAGGTAAATCAGAGGGTTTTTTTCTTAACTAGAAGAACCTAAAACCCTCAAATTACTCTCTGCCAGGACTGTCAGCATAAATGATCCTTGCATATTTACATATTTTGATGTTCGTTGGACATGGCCAGACTGTAGGTACATTGTAATACATTTGAATTACAGGCATAAATTTGTTTTGTATCATCAGTCTTTACAACTATAAACAGTTTTGATGCTGCATTATCTAATATTGTGTTCAAAATGAAGTGGCAGGCAGTAATGCATAGATTTGTGTAGGGAGCATCAGGAGATAAGGTTTATTATGAATGTAATTCCTTCATTGGTTTAGTCCAATTAATGGACTGTCTTACTAAGCTTTTGTGAGTGCTGTATATTTATATCTTTATGTTTAGCCTAGCAACACGTAAACAGCAATCTCTGTTGGAATCATGTGCCATTGCCGTTGAACTCATTGCCTTCTGTGCACTTTAGGAGCATGTTCCTGATAAACAGACGGCACCAGCTGGTTCCACGAATGACAGGTGTGTTTCTCTGTTCACAGAACAGTGCTGTATTCTTTTGTCATCTCGCACGCTTTCGGTGTTACAAACCTCATGCATGCAGAAGCTCAGTGATCGGATCTCTGCTCTTTTGCAGTATAAACTCAGATGCCACATCAGGTAAAGAGATGAGCGATGGGAACGAGGGCTCCGGCAGAGCTCGAAGTGAATCACGAGTGCGAAAACCCAATCGCAAAACGTCCCGCACGCGCTCCCGCCAAGACAAGATCAACAGACCCAAACTCACCATGATCAATGTGAGTCACAGATGAAGAATGTCCAAACATGATGTTTAGATGCTAGCTGTCAAAAATAAAGTGATTTGTGAAGCTTATAATTGTTTGAGTGTTTCACAGGTCAAAGCTCAGACATGAGTGCGGGTTTGGACATTAGAACACCTAGAATAATTTGAAAAATTTCTGTTAGTGTTGACAGTTCTTTCAGAGGCATTTTTTTGAAGTTCCTGTTGTTATATTCTCTGTGACTGTGTTACAGGTGTGTGACACAGGAGACAAGATGGTGGAGTGTCAGCTGGAGACTCATAACCATAAGATGGTGACGTTTAAATTTGACCTTGATGGAGATGCTCCAGAGGAGATTGCCACATATATGGTGAGATCTTCACCTCTACTTTCTCTCTCCCTCCCCATGTGCCCTTATCTTCTTCTGACAAACTCCCAGAGGTGATGCGTTTCAAACTCCTGTACTAAAGTTTATGGATGCTATTTTTCTTAATGTAAATGTGTAGTAGGATTTGGAGTAGGAATGGGAAAAACATTTTTCTAATCTGTAAAACTAAACATGCAGTAACATCTGATTATTTCATTATTATAAGCATATAAATAAATTTCATTAAAAATACTTAAATGAACTGATGAAAATGAAATGATAGACTCTAAATTCTGTGTGGCTATTAAGCTGCTATATCCAGAACATGTTTTATTAATGTGTAAGGTTGCAACATTGCTTGGCAGACCTGAACTAACTCCACTTTGTGTCTGGAAAAAATACTCAGCAACAGCACAAGATATACAATTCTTATTTATTTTTTTAATCATAAATGTACAATTGTGTGGCTGGTAGCATTGCATTATTTGTATGTGGCAAATAACACATCTGTTTTTGTCCTGCAGTCTGTGTGTCAGAACACAACCATTTTTGGAGAACCACTGCATTAATGCTTTATTGTCATGTTCAGACCGTGTTCCTCATATACAGCTCATTGAATCTTAATTGGTAGATGGCGTACTGTATCTGCTTGTCCTGGATAGATGAGTGGGCTCAAAGTGCTGGTTCTTGTTGATGTTCCTCCAGGTTGAGAATGAGTTTATTCTGTTGCTGGAGAGGGAGATGTTCATCGAGCAGCTGAAGGAGATCATGGATAAAGCCGAGGACATTCTGAATGAGGATGCTGAGGGTGAGAAGGCCTCTGTCCAGACCTCACCGCTCTGTCAGACGCCTGTTACAGCAGACTTCGGGCCGCAGGTCAGGCCCAGTGCTTACTTAATACAGACATGCTTTAGATGGAAATGCACCAGCTATCGTGTTCTTGAGTATGGACACACAGGATACAGTGGAGCTGAAGTCACACCTTAAGGAAATGTGCTTTCCTCTACAGCCATAGTGCACGATTGCAGAAAATATCAGGGTTTTCCATCTCGATTCAATATCAATTCATGTGTATATACTGTATACTGTAAATATAAGGGGATACAAATATTTTGTTGAATGCCTTTTTTTAGCACCATTTTAAACTTGGCTTAAATTCAGTATTTGCTTGCATTCGTTGTGTGTAATTATGCGAGTATCATTAAAAAAAAAAAGATGTAAGTTATTAACTTTTTTAATTTCTCATTTAAAAATCTAGTGTCTAAATATTTATTCAAATGAAGAACTTAAAAATAAGTAAGCAGGTATGACCTGCAATATTCTAGATATATTTAATAAAGAGCCATACAGGTAAGCCATACATTAAAAGTAAGCAATACCTGAGGGTTAAGAAAACCATACTAATGTTGCCTCTCCATCACTCTCCAGAATAAAATTAATACTGTAAATGTCATCGGCCACGGATTGGATTCGTGACAGATGTAATAATCCATGCATAATATGCTGTAATTTTTACCCAAAATTGCTGCAAATACCTGTATAATCAAACTGTCGTCTATCCTACTTAAACCCATTCAAGTGTATTGTCACCACTGATCTATATATAATGGCTCTATTATAGACCAGTTATTGTCAACCCTGGTTTGTTTGGAGTGCTCCATGATCCACGTGACCTTGCAGCGACGCCAGCGAGATCAAAGCTTGTCGCAACTCTTGTCACAACTCAATGGCTCTGGCTTTAACTGAAGCGCTACATTTTACGATTTACGCCACATTAAGTGCACCAAAATGGTATATATTGTTTGAATTTAGTATTAAAACGTATAAAATTTGAAAGCTGAGACTTTTTCATATCGCAAGCAGGGATATCAAGAGCCTGGAAGCGTGTGTCAGCGTTAGCAACTCTGAAATATATGTTTTTATTGATAATTGGAGCAACACATTTTGTGGGAAAATAAATAAAAAATAAATCATAAATGGTGTTTTTTAAAAACAAAAATCATATAAATGCATAAGGTATTTTACCTACATAATACTTTCATTTAGCCCCAACAGCAGGAGCGGAGTTTCCCCAATATAATACTTTTACATATTCTTCAGTTATTGAAAAACTGTTGATTTAATTACCTTGAACAAAACTGCAAACATTAAAGTCTGTGTAAAGAGAATTCTGAGGATTGTTTCTAAACACATTATAAATGTTAGAAATGCATTGCTGAAACAGGATTTTTTGGGTGGGGCTAAAATCATGACTCTGAGCATGGCCCCTCCCCACGTCTATAAGGGTTGTGTTCGACTTGAAGCAGCGCTTTGCAGACCGATCATTGTAGGACATCAAAGTACAGTGAGAGCTGTAGAGAGCAGACGGCTCCTTATGCTTTTGAATCATTCTCACGGTACTTTGTCATACAATGATTGGTCTGTGTAGCGCTGCTTCAAGTCGAACACACCTAATAACTAGTGCATTAGCATCAGTGGTTCACCCGCTAAATAGCGAGCTACTAACTTTACCGTTAGTTACTACAGCCTACAGTTTACTAGCTAGCTATGCCTTCGTCACGTAAATACATTATTTCCTAGTTGCGATCATTTACAAAACATCTCGATCTCCTTATTTAAATTAAGCTGCTAGAGGGAGCATCCATTCATGTTGTAGCGGCGTTTTACTGGGTCCTGTGTGACGCGAACATGTGGGCGGGCAATATGCTAATGTTTCATGTTGACTCCAACATGAAACGGCTTGGGATTCATTTAAAGGGATAGTTCACCCAAAAAAGAAAATTTGATGTTTATCTGCTTACCCCCAGGGCATCCAAGATGTAGGTGACTTTGTTTCTTTGTTTTCGTTGACTTTGTGAGAGTAAAAAAAACATGCACAGACAAATCCAAAATAAACCCTGCAGCTCGTGACGACACATTGATGTCCCAAGAACAAAACGATCGGTTTGTGTGAGAAACCGAACAGTATTTATATCATTTTTTAACTCTAATACACCACTATGTCCAAATGTCTTTGAGCGCGCAAGGCATCCGGTGCGTAAGGGTGTACGAGCTTCGGGTAGTTACGTTAATGGGTTTGTGTTGATATCAGCCAAAAGAGCAATGAACGATAACTTCATGGAGAGCAGTCAGAGTTGGGAATAGTGGAAAGTCAAAACTCCCGAATGAGTTCGCGCGGAGATGAGCAGAACGTAATCGTTTAGTTTACGTCGTTTGAACAATCCGGATGGATAACGCAAGTAAGTACCTTTTGATTAGCGTCGTACCGACAGATGACGGCACTGTGAACAATGAGTGAGTGAGTATACCGCGCGAGAGATCCTTCCGCACTTGCGGTTAAAAACTCCGCCCAGAGCGGTACACACCTCCGCACCTGATATGCCTAGCGGCGCGATGAAGACAGTTGGGACAGAGTGGTGTATTATAGGGGTAAAAAATTATTTAAAACACTTTGACTCTAATATGTCAAAAAAAATAAACAAGATTTTTTGAAACTGACTTCATCCAGTGTTCAAATTTTTGTAAAAACTAGAAAGGTAGCAAATTAGGGGGGGCAATTATTTTTTTTAAAATTTAAATAATGCCTCATTTGCATTATTTAAACCATAACATTTTACAAACTGTAATACAAAAAAGGTTTGCAATTATCAATGTAATCAATAAAATGGGTAAGTAAGGTGAAATTAGTAGTCATTTTTTTGTACCTATTCACCGGCAGTTCGCCTAAAAAAGTCGTCGTTTAAATGATTCGGAGTCGGACTCTTTCTTTTGAGAGGGACAATAAACTTTGACTATGGTTTTGCACTTTCAGATTTAAAAACTTGCAGAATGTTTCATCAATTAGAGCTTTTTGTGTAACTCGCATGACAGTCATTTTCAAAAGTCATAATAGGGGCACTTTAATATTCGCTTTAAACAGATTAACAGGACCTTTCTCTCAAAATACATTTGGCCAATTTTATGATTCGCTACATAACTCTCTAACATAAAGGGGATTTGATGCAATTAGGTGTTCCTTTCTCTTTGGAGTGTTACAAGTCTTGGTGCATAAAGAAGATCTGTAATAGTTGCAAAGACTAAAGTCTCAAATCAAAGAGATATTCTTTATAAAAGTTAAGCAGTAGCCACACCTACCTTAAACAGCTCGTTCTAACACACCCCCACATACTACGTCACTATGTGGGAAGATTTGCATAACGCCGCCCAAATGTTCATGCAAGAAAGAAGGCGTAACTTTGATTCTCACTGTTGTATTGTTGCCGCCGCCATGTCATGAAGACGCTGTGTGCGTCGTTGTGAAAGCAAACTACTTTTTTTGGTCTTCCAAAAGAGGACGATATTGGCTTCGTCATGCCTAGAGATGATCTGTGCTGGTCGCTGAGGGACTACATCAACTTTCACAGTGGACAAAGCAGAATCCAGCCCGGGGTCCGTCACATGTGGTTGCCACTCATTCGTCGCATCCGCCGGGCGTGCCGTTCTCGACCCCACCGCCTCAGCTCACTCCGTCCCGGCCTCAGCGTACGCTAAGCCGGGGCTTCAAATTCAGTGTGAATTTGAAACATTTCCAAAAGAAAACCATTTAGAGCTTTATCACAAAGCTGTAACATGTCTCAGAACAGACATAAGGCAAAATAATCAATAAGGTGTAACAAAATGTCTCTTGAATAGACATATGGCAGAAAAAAAAAATCCTGTGTCCAGGGTTGTTTTTTTTGCCATGCATTGGTCATAGAACTCTTTGTGGCGTTGCCTCAGATGTTAAACTAAATTTGTTGTGCCAAGTTCACACGTACTCCGTCTGCAGTGCATATACAGTAGGTGTATGCGGTGCAGAAGCAGCACGGACTCATTTTGCTTTCACACAGGACGCATTTGCAGTCCGCTCCTGATCCGTGGCAGTTTACCACAAACACAACATCCATTATTTTGATTTCAAATCCAAATGTTGTTTCTGAAAATGCTTTTTCAGCATTTTGATTCTCTTTTATTACAGTTCAGCAATACAATCTTTCATAGACATATTCACGTTTAAACTCAAATATAACTTTAACTACCACCACGAGTGCCATCTATTATTTCCTTGTTTATCTAAAAGTGCACTTTTCCTTGTTTTAAATCTAGCCAAAAAGCCATGTGTTGACTGTGAAAAAGTAGACTATAATTATATGTATTTATGGTATAATTACTAAATTTCCATGCCAATCCATGTTATTTTTTACCGCGAATAATGCACTGTCACTTTCAGTGTGTGCAGCACGTGACTGCTGCAGACGCACCGCTCCTGGAGCACACTGCCGGAGAGCTATCGCGTGTAGTGTGAACGCTCTGATCCGTTCACATGGGTGCGGAAAAAATACACACCACAGACGGAGTGTGTGAACCTGGCATTACGTTTGTATGCCCGCCCGGTCTGTTCTGTTCTCATGCTCCATTTAGGCGCGCTGCATTCTGATTGGTTCGGATAGCATACTGCGGGAGGTCGGGGGCGCGGAAAATCGTGCTAAAGCGATTTAGAAATCGCACGCTCAAATCGCGATTTTATGACGATTTCGATTAATCGCCGTCCTTAGCCGGTAGTCAGATCAAGGGTTCACAGAATCTTGGCTGAGTGATGTCACATAGACCAAGGCCCCTTCCCTTAATTGTTGATTGACACTGGTTTTTACATTAAGACATTTAACAGATGATTTTATCCAAAGCGACTTACAAGTGAGGACAAAAGAAGCAATCAAATCAACAAAAGAGCAACAATATGCAAGTCTCAGTTAGCCTAACGCAGTAAATGTAGCAAGGTTTTGTTGTTGTTGTTGTTTTAAATTATATAATAAATACAAATAAAACATAGAATAGAGCTAGCTAGTGTTAGAGGCCTTTTTTGCTATTGTTAATTGTATAATAAATAAAAAACAAACAAAGATAGAATACAAAAAGATTAGAGAAGCAGGTGCTAGTTTTTTTTTCGAAAAAACAAAGCAGTTAGTAAATAAATAGAGTGCAAGTCTAAAAGGGGCAAGTTGATATTTATTTTTATAAAGAATTAAAATATAATAGAAAGTGCTTGAGTTAGAGGGTGAAATAAAGGTGGAACGGATGTGTTTTTAGTAATTTCTTGAAGATGGCTAAGGACTCAGATGCTCGGATTGAGTTGGGCAGGTCATTCCACCAGGAGGGAAACTGTAGCGGGAGTGAATGAGAACAACACAGTAAACAGTAGATGGATTTTAACAGCAAAACCCCTGGAGGGTGATTTATTTAAGCAGAGAAATTATAATACGGTGTCTTGTGAAGGTGCTTTGGTTCCCAATGGTGATAGTGTCTGTGGTCATCTGTGACACACAGCGAGTGGCCAGGGGCTCAGTCTGTCTCTGTAAAAGTGGCGCAAAAACACACATTATTCTCTCATCCAGGGAGTATGCAACTCAACTGGCATGGTTTTCCTCCTGGCTTTTAAAGCTGTCCTGAATAAGCTCCAGGTGCGCTGGTCATCACACTCAGGTGTTCGCCATTGGTGATTAGTGAAGAAGCGGCGTTTCCAGGGCGACGCTGATCTACCCTCGGATGTGCCCTCGCTGATACTCGCCACAGAACAATTAATTTAAAAGTCTGTGAAAGTAATTTGTGCCTCTTGGGATAAGCACATGAAAGCCACCGTTACTGCAGAATGCAAGCTTCTCGAGGGCGCATAGTCAAGTCAAGTCAAGTCTGCTTTATTGTCAATTCTCCCACATGTACAGCACATACACACAGAGAATTGAAATTGCGTTACTCTCAGACCCCTGGGTGCATACAGATAACATAAATACAGATTAAATACAAAATACAAAAATACAACTATACAAATATACAAATAAGGTAATATGTAAAAATATATATATAAAGCACAAGGCATATGGCAGATAGAGTGCAAACCAGTAAAAGTAAAACAGTGCAGATATAGTGATTGTAGTGCAAAAAATTATTTGTAGTGCAAAAGAGCTTATTCAGACTTTGATTAAAGTGACAGTGTGTGTGTGTGGATTTGGGAGGGGGGAGTGGGAGAGTCCATCAGAGGGACAGAGTTCAGTGGTGCGTGGGGCAAAAAAGGGCAGGGGGGGCAAGGTCGGGAGGGAGTTCAGCTTCCTGACAGCCTGATGGATGAAGCTGTCCTTCAGTCTGCTGGTCCTGGCCTGGAAACTCCGCAGTCTCCTCCCTGATGGCAGCAGACTGAAGAAGCTGTGTGTCGGGTGGGTAGGATCACCTGCAATGCAGAGGGCTTTGCGGGTGAGACGGGTGTTGTAGATGTACTGAAGGGAGGGGAGAGAGGCACCAAAGATCTTCTCAGCTGCTCTCACTATGCACTGAAGTGTCTTGCAGCAGGATGCGTTGCAGGCACCATACCACACAATGATACAGCTCGTCAGAATGCTCTCGATGGTGCAGCTGTAGAAGGTGCACATGATGGGGGCAGGGGCTCTGGCTCTTCTCAGTTTGCGGAGGAAGTAGAGTNGGCAGGACGTGTTGCAGGCGCCATACCACACAGTGATGTAGCTGGTCAGGATGCTCTCGATGGTGCCTCTGTAGAAGGTGCACATGATGGGGGCCGGGGCTCTGGCTCTTCTCAGTTTGCGGAGGAAGTAGAGACGCCGCTGTGCTTTCTTGGCCAGTGCTGCGGTGTTGTCAGTCCAGGAGAGATCCTCTGTGATGTGCACACCCAGGAACTTGGTGCTGCTCACACTCTCCACAGTCACACCATTGACAGTCAGAGGAGCATGCTGAGTACGCACTCTCCTGAAGTCAACAACAATCTCCGTCGTCTTCTCCACATTCAGAGAGAGATTGTTGTCACTGCACCACACGGCCAGGCGGCTCACCTCGCTCCTATAGTTTGTCTCATCTCTGTTGCTAATGAGACCCACTACAGTCGTGTCATCCGCAAACTTGATAAGGAGGTTGGAGTTGTGTGACGGTGTGCAGTCGTGGGTCAGCAGAGTGAAGAGGAGGGGGCTCAGCACACATCCTTGGGGGGCCCCAGTGTTCAGTGTGATGGTGCTGGATGTGTTGCTGCCGACCCGTACATCAGATAATAATGCGACCCGTACATGTCGCATTATTGGCGACATCAGAAATGGATATTATATAATAGATGCTTTTGTGAACATTTTAGCAATTTAAAAATATTAAAAAGGATTTTTTACACGGCACCCCTGCTCTCGAGTGCCGTGGCACACCGGTTGGGTAACACTGGTGTATGGCATTAAACATTTTTTTAAATGGCATTAAAAAGCTTTAAATTAGATATGATGATACCTGCAGAAACCCTGTATTAAATATTAAAATAAAACCCTATATACACTATATAAATAATTTTAAACAATTTGAAGTAAAGGGGTCATTTGATGTTGCTAAAAAGAACATTATTTGTGCATTTGGTGTAATGAAAAGGGTTATGCGGTTTAAAGGTTAAAAAACACATTATTTTCCACATACTTTACATTATTGTTTCTCCTCTAGGCCCCGCCTTTCTGAAACGGTAGATTTTTACAAAGCTCATCGGCTGAAAAGCGAGGTGTGCTCTGATGGCCAGCTATCCAGTGCGTTGCTGATTGGATGAATACCTAAAGCGTGTGATGGAAATGTTACGCCCATTACCATACTGTGATGCTGTGTCCCGGAGTGACGAGACAAAAACATTAATACCCATTATAAACGAGGCATGTGTTACATCCAGTGGGGACATAATTAATTATTATAATGACTTATACTGTCTTTCTAACGCTGCATCGCACCGCGTAAACATAAAACCATGTCTGCATTTGGGATCAGAGAAACGACAAATAACAAGCGCGACTCTACACTGCTCAAAACTCGTGTTTGAATCATCAGTGGAAAATCCTTAAAATGAAAGCATTATTTACCTGCTGTGAATCGCATTATTTGTCAGAACAGCCGGCATTGTAGGCTACTCTCGCAGGATCAGGAAACAGTCCTCGTCCTCCATAAAGTGCACAGCACACATCTGAATATTTGGGTTGACTGTTCTGGAACAGTGTTGTACATACAACTTAACCACTTATTTCTAGTCATGTCCTCTTTTGGAAGACCAAACAAAGTGTTCGTTCATAACGAAACACACAGCGCCTTCACAACAAGGCGGCGGTGGCTGCAACAATACTACAGTGAGAATCAAAGTTACGCCTTCTTTTTTGCGTAAACATTGTGCGGTGTTATGCAAATCTTCACACATCGTGAGGTAGGACATGTGGGGGCATGTTTAAGTGAGGTGTTTTAGGAGGGCGTGGACGAGTCTTAACTTTTATAAAGAATATCTCTTTGGGTTTGGGACTTTAATATGGTACTATAGTAGGGATGTTTATTTCAGTTATTTTTCCTAACTGACGGATTTTGAACTGTACTGTTTTTATTGCAGGTTTTCTGGGATGACAGTTGAGGACATCAGCACATCAGACGTTGGCCTGGACAGCTGTACCTACAGTACACCACACTGGCCTCTCTACTTTTGCATGGATGGCTGACTACTACCATGTTCTGTGAAGGTATTATTATAGCAAACCTGAGCACCTGTGACAGTGGAATTTGTAATTGTAATGAATAGTCACACAAGCATATTGGTAAAATTGAAGTCACAGAGAAAATTTTTTTTAGGACTTGCAATTATTTATTTTACTCATTCTCTTTAACAAACACAACTCAACAGTTACACCTTTTCAAATTCTGAAGTGCACAAATCCTATTCTACAAATCACAAATTAAGAAACTTGTGTGCTCACAGTTAGGCTAAAGTTGCTGCAGAGAACGTGGGGCAAAACACATTCACACACTCGAATCAAAAATGTAAAGTTATGAGCAAGTTTTGCACATTTGCATAGGCTATACAGTCGTGGTCAGAATTATTGGCACCCTTGGTAAATATGAGAAAAGGTGGCTGTGAAAATAAATCTGCATCATTAATCCTTTTTGATAAAAGAACAAAAAGGGGGTGGGGGGAAGCTCATTAGGAAATTAATGTTTTTCTCTTATACACATTGGCCACAGTTAATGGCACCCTTTTATTCAGTACTTTTTGCAATCACCTTTTGCCACAATAACAGCTCTGAGTCTCTCCTATAATGCCTGATGAGTTTGGAGATCACCTGACAAGAGATCTTTGTGGAGAGTCTTTGGCCACTCGCCTTGTATTAAGACAATATAGACACACGTCCTCTTCAAGGCAGATTTGTATTTATTTTATACAGTACATATTTATTGTTACAGGCTACTTTGATCATATTTACTAAGTGTGCCAATAATTCTGACCACGAATGTTAGATTAGGTCTCAGTTAGTCTAGCACAGTACACACGTTTTTATTTATTTATTTTTTAACAAAATATAGAATTGAATAGAAAAGTTAAGCTCTAGTATTAATTGAGCAGGTGCTGATGGAAAAAGATGTGTCTTTAGATGTTCTTGGAAAATGGTTAGACTCAAAGGTCATTCTACCATGATCGTATATACAAATACCACAGTTAAATTCTAATAAAGTCTAATAAATATGTCCAGTTCTAATAAAAACACATATTTCAGGAAAAAATTATTCAATAATATGACCAAAATGAAATACAGCCCTGCATAACTCTGGTATAACCGAGCCTGTGAATTTCTTAATTTGTGATTTGTAGAATAGGATTTATGCACCTGCAGTGAAGATTTTGTTGTGTTTGTGAGAGAGAAAGAAACAAAATACAAGCTTGCAACTCCAAAAACATCTGTTTGATGACTTTACTGAAATATTCTCTACAAATACAAATTCCACTGTCACGTGCTCGGTTTTGTTACAGTAATACTAGGTACAGTAGATGTACTGTATGCAAATATAACAAAGGGACATTAACAACTGAATATTCAGGGGATGCAAACTTATCACCTTTAAGTAAAAATGGTCATTTTGAATCCAAAATAGATCATTTGCGTGATTTGTGTAGATCCAAAGAGTTTTTAAAAGTGTGCATTTGTTTTCCACCAGGTGACCGATATCATCCACTAAATAGCACATGGCATATTTTACATGTTATTTCCATAATTAAAGATTAGAAATACATGTTTTACATCCAAATTTTGCCATTTTATATGAAAATATACAAAAGATCATATTTTGAGGCACATAAAAAAAAATCACCCCCAAACACTGCACAACTTTAGAGAAAATGTAATAATGGAGTGATATTACATAAAAAAAGCTATTTAATTGTGGGTTACATCATCACCTTTTTCAAACCTGACCTGATTAGTTCACATCCCTGATATTACAAAGAACTCGATTCATCTGCTATGTACCTCTGTCTTCTTTATAAATCATCTTCTCACTCATATGTTTTTATTTTGTGGAACACAAAAGCAGAGAGTGACAGTCTCAGTCACCATTATTTTTTTTTATATATATATTTTTTAGAAAAGCAATGATAATGAACAGTGACTGAGGCTGTCAGTCTCTTAAAGGGGTCATATGATGCTATTAAAGGGGTCATATGATGCGATTTCAAGTCTTCTTTTCTCTTTGGAGTGTTACAAGATCTTGGTGCATAAGAAGATCTGTAAAGTTGCAAAGACCTAAAGTCTCACATCCAAAGAGATATTCTTTTAAAAGTTAAGAGTCAGCCGCGCCCTCCTAAAACGGCTCGTTCTAACACGCCCCACATGTCTACATAACGATGTGGGAAGATTTGCATAAAGCCACCCAAATATTCATGCAAAGATAGAAGGCGTAACTTTTATTCTCGCTGTAGTATTGATGCGGCCACCATGTCGTGGAGACGCTGTGTTTCGTTGTGAAAGCGAAACTATTTTGGTTGGTCTTCCAAAAGAGGACGATATCGCTTCGTCATGCCTAGAGCCTAGAGCTGATCCGTGCTGGTCGCTGAGGAAATACATCAACGTTCACCGTGGACGAAGCGGAGTCCAGCCGCCTCAGCTCACTCTATCCCGGCCTCAGCGCAAGCTAAGCCGGGGCTTCCCCTCACACTCGGCCGCTGTGTTTTCATTGTCATGATGAATTCAAACGAGAGTTTTTTGGGCAGTGTAGAGAAGCACTTGTTGTTTGTCATTTCTCCGATCACATGCAGACAAGAGTTTTATGTTTACGCCCTGATTATGGAGGAGAATGAAAAAGAGAAGGAAGCACTGCCAGTCTGGACCAAAGATAAAGCACAGTTTGGGTGATTGATATTACTAATTTTGAGTTGCAAGTGTGAGACAAAATACAGTTTTTTGTGGATATCCCAAGAAGAAATTAGAGAATACTTCCTTTGAAATGATGGACAGATGCATGCAGAACTGAGGAGACGACGGAGAGATAATGCTGATTTGCAATGCAAAAGATCTCAGACATGCAAATAGGCTTATTTGGTAGTAGGAGAAAGCAGAAGGCCACACACACAGATCAATGGTTAAAGACAAGCTTGAACGTGTGAAATATCAAGCATGATGGGAAATGTAGTTTTAAAACAATCTGCTCCTGTAGTTTAACTAGTACAGTATGCTGCTAGCAGCACCAGGGTTGTGAGTTCAATTCTTAAGGAACACACATAATGGCAAAATGGATACTTTAAATTCACTGTAAATTTGGATAAACGCAAATGCAACTGCCAACAAACATAAGTTGAATTGAACAGAGTTTGATTTGATGGTATTAAATAGTAGCATAATAGCAGTAGTATAAAACTACAATAAAATAAAATAGAATATGAAACAAGATCTCTAGTGGCAGATTCAACAGGCAGAGTAAACTGTTCATGACACCAGCTCTGGCATGAGAACAAGCACCATCTCTGTGGAAAAAGGGGTGTATGAAGGATAACCTCACTTCTTTTGATGGATCATAAAGACCCAAACGTTCAGAATCTATTTTCCAAAAGATAGACATTACAGACATGTTATAATTATACCTTATCAAAGTAAGATGAACTCTCCAGCAGAGATGTGAAAGTTACAAAATGACTCATTGTCCTGACTCATTGGCCCTCACAGCCCACGTGTGCACACACATTGTGGTCTGTTTCAAACAAACAGGTCAATAAAGCAGCTAATTGCTTCAATTTCATAATTATCACTTAGCAGAACTGCTGTACTTAACCAACACTGTAACGCAGTGAGCTGGAAAAACCTAGGCTAATGGCTAATTCACTCACAAGTCATAGGCATTAGATGAGCTCCACTGGCCCTGAGAAACAGCTGAGCTTTACAAACTTATCTGTATTGTTACTTGTTACAAAATGTATACATAAAGGTCAAATGTTTTTGATTTAGCCAACCAGTTTTGACTCGTAAACAATACAAGCAGGTGTCAGTGGCACCTTGTTACCCTCTACAATGTCACAGTCAAGTGCATGACACAGAGGCTGCATAATTAACTCATTAAACATGTCTCTCTTTGTGAGCGCCCAGGTGTTTCTGACAGATCCTTTACTGCTTTGAGGCCAGCTGTCCAAGACAGATCATCTAGTTTTTTGCTAGTTTCAGCAAGCTGCATTCACACTAGCAGCGACTTTTGTCGGGTTCTCAATACTGGTTGCCTTGACAGCGAATAAGGTTTCTTGCTGCTAAGTACAAACATTTTGAAGGAAAAAGACTAAATATAATCTAAATCTAAATAAAATCCGTACATACAAACAAAAATGAACGAGAAACAGAGCCTACTTTCTTCCATTGCATATGTTTATCTATGGCTGAGAGGAGAACGATCACATGAGCTCTACCATCTTCTTTCCTATTGGCTGTCGCTCCCGAAAGTCACTCTTCATTTGCATAAAGTAGAAGGATCTGACCTGTTGTGTGTCGCTGACCAGCACCCATCCGTTCAGCCAACCGTCGCTATCGCTCGCTGTCGCTCGTGTCACTGGAAATCGCCATCTCTCCATTGAAGTGAATGGGATTGTGTCGCTTTGTTGTTGTGTGTCACTTGTAGTGTGAACGGGGCTTTTTACACAGTTAAATCATTTTCAGGTCCTGCAACCATGCACTTGTTTAAATAGTCAAATGCATTTGTGCCATTTGTGCTCTCAGCATGGGCGTGCTGGAAAGAGCTGCAAACGAGGTTGTTCGGCGCATTGTTGCGTGTGCTTATATTGCGGATGGATTTTGGATAGCTTGAAAGGTTTTGCCGTGGTGATTTCTTAAAATAACAGTAAAAAAGATAACAGTAATTTTCTCATATCTTTAAAGTTTGTTATCCTTACTATTCAAAACTTTTTACATATGGAGAACAAGTCATTCTTAGGAACCATGCTAAGTGTTATAATTTAATCATGCTCAGGGGCCACTAAAAAATTTAAACTATCACACATTACAGGTCATAGGTGAAGACTGTGATACCAAGGATGACCACCTGATGGAGACACGGGATTAAAAATCTTTTAACCCTCTCTGTGTATTAGAAAGAAAAATAAATCATAGAATTAGTTTATATGTACTTTAATGTCAGTATATGTTTACATAATTACTGTAGAATGCTTATAGAGCATTAAAAATCTTTTTTTTTAATCTTTAAAAGAAAAATCATAGCAAAGGAAAACCAGTCTCCTCTATAGGGGGGGGCCCTTTTATCTCGAATCCTCCGACATTCTTCTTTAACAACCCCCGCGTTTTGTACTTCAATTAGTAGTGACCGCCTGTTTTGTTTCGATCTCCCTTCTTTCGTTGCTTTTCACTCTTCTGAGCATGCTCAAAGCTGACCTCATACGTCATTCCCCCGGAACTGCTTCCGTGTACAACAGTGAGTGCAAGCTCGATTCAAGTAATTATTACGTTTTGAATATGGATATTTTTCTTACAAAAACGCATCGATTCGCTACAGAAGGCCTTTGTTCACCTCCCGGAGCCGTGTGAGAAGGGTGCTTTTAATTTCACGTCTTTTGGACAGAAGGAATGCAACACCCGCTGAGTACAATGATAGAGCTTGAAATCCGAATAGATAAAGAAGACAATTTCAATATAACTCTGATTGTATTCGTCTGAAAGAAGAATGTCATATGCGCCTAGGATGCATGGGGGGTGAGTAAAACGCAGCCTAATTTTCATTTTTGGGTGAACTAACCCTTTAAGTAAACGAGCAAAATATTAATAATGCAATTTAAAACAAGGTAATTGATATGACAACTAAAAAAAACTAATAATAAAATGAATGCCACAATTTCTATATTCATAAGGATTATTTTTTTGGTGTCGTCAATACATCAGTTTTGTACGTTTAAATGCTGAAAATATGTAAGCATTTGTACAATTAGATGCTGAAAATACGTCAGTATTGTATGTTTTATAGAACCACATTTTACGTAAAATACATACGAATTATCATGAGATCACGTTGTATTATCATCATTAAAATATAAGGAAAATGTAACAGTTTTATATATTTGTTCAGATTTGGTGTTATCTGAAGTCCTTGCAGGGGTTAGTATTATATCTTCAAATGTGTTGGGGTCATCAGAAATCTTCATAAGAGGTTGGATCCAAACTGGAGCTCGAGCAATCTCAAGTTAGCTCAGAATTGGTATCCTGAGGTAGAAATAGAAAAGCAAAAGGAGAATAATTAGCGTAGCTGCTGTTCATAACATTTCAGGCAATCTTGTGCATTTGATCAGATGTAACTAATGTACAAGGTTATGAGATGCATTATATGAATGTTTTACTTGGTAGATAAAGCAGTCCTGCATAAAATAAAGCAATTTCGTTTTTTATTTTATCTTGCGTAGAAATAAAGAGTGTATAATCTGGAGGTAAATATTCTTCATCACTCTGAAATGCCCTCAAAACACAAAATTTGAAAAAAAAAATTATATTGAATTAAAATATAGTACAGTCATTTAATAGAAAGAAAGAAGACACGCTCAAAGTGCGGGGGCTATATATAACAGCTATATGTCATGTTGTTTTATTAGCATTTAGTAGGGTGTAAAATGAGATGTTTTAGTAATATAACTAATAATAATAAGCAAGTACACTGCAGGGACTTGAACCCCATCCAGGTGGGTAACCTGGAGTACCATTACCAGTGTATTTTTGCTTTTTGTTATTATTTAGATTAAAGGGAAAGCAAAAACTTGTATTCGCAACAGCATGTTCATTTATATACTTACATATTTTGCTATTTGGTACAATGTTATATAATTTAGGAGAGTCAATCAGTAAGTGGCATGTGATCCATTACAGACAAAAGATAACATGATAACAAAAGATAACAAGTCACATGCCCCTTCATTCTGCTTGAATGATGAATGAATGAATGAATGAATAAATAAATAAATAAGCAAGGAAGCATTTATTGTAAATCAAACTGATCTCTTATTTTACATTTGTATTTATTTTAAAACACTGGGTTGCCAATGCCAGAAAAACAACCTTTTCATAATGTTTTTTAAAAAGTAGGATATTTAGAAGTTGTTTATTGTTACAGATTACAAAACCGTAATGTTTTGTTTTGTGGTTGTTAAATTATATTACAAGACAGAATATTTTTTTTTTTAATTCTGATACTGGCTTAACAAGGATCCAGAAGATAAGAGGTAAGCTCTTTCATCATGGTCCTTGTTTCTTTCACCAAGTAACCAGAACTATATTTAACCGATAAAGAGGAGCAAATAAGAATGAAATAGCAACCCAGTAATGTTTTCATTAAGTAATATGAACATTTATAATACAATGCACAAAACAGTTTTTTTTTTTTGGTATATATAATTTTTTTTTAATCTGATACTGGCTTAACAAGGATCCAGAAGATAAGAGATAAGCTCTTTCCTCATGGTCCTTGTTTCTTTCACCAAGTAACCATAACTATATTTAACCAATAAAGAGGAGCAAATAAGAATGAAATGGCAACCCAGTAATGTTTTCATTGAGTAATATGGACATTTATAATACAACGCACTAAACACAGTGATTTTTTTTTAAATTCTGATACTGGCTTAACAAGGATCCAGAAGATAAGAGGTAAGCTCTTTCATCATGGTCCTTGTTTCTTTCACCAAGTAACCAGAGCAATATTTAACCGATAAAGAGGAGTACATAAGAATGAAATAGCAACCCAGTAATGTTTTCATGCGAGTAATGTGGACTTTATAATACAACCACAAAACAAAACTGTTGGTTTGTTTTTGTGTTTTTATTATATTTTATTTTTATTTTATTCTGATACTGGCTTAACAAGGATCCAGAAGATAAGAGATAAGCTCTTTCATCATGGTCCTTGTTTCTTTCACCAAGTAACCAGAACTGTATTTAGTCAAATCTTGAATTAATCAACAAGTAATTCGATTAAAAGAACAGGTCTAAATGGTCATTCAACCCATAAGCCATTATCATTCAACAAGTTTTCCAACAAATTTAGATGTGCATGTCTTCAAAGGAACAAAAAATACCCTCATGTGTGCTAAAGTAAACCGGCACAACATTTGTGTGCACTGAAAAATTGTCAATGTTTTTTACATACACATGGTCAATTAAAGTTCCTTTCTCGGTTGTTGGTTCTTTAACATGTTGAATATATCCCTTGTCTGCCATGAAAGAGCAGAGTGATTGGGACTTTAAGGCATCATTATTAAAATCACCTACAAACACAACTTTATTGCAAATTGTTGATACCAAATGGATCAGCTTGTCTACATTTTGTTTAAAAACAGACAATGGGTAAGTTGGAGGCCTGTAAATAACACCAAGCAATATGTCCTTTTCAGTGAAGTGTGTTAACATGCATTCCAAATTAAGATTTGGGAATGTTATAGTAGTATTTGTTACACCACATGCTGTATATAACCCAACTCCACCATGTTGTTGTGCTTTCAAATCCTTGAAAGGGGGACAATTGCTTGTGTATGCTGCACAACGAGAAAGACCCACAAATGTGTAGTTTTCTAAGTGCACATTTTCAGACAGATAGGATTCAGGCAGCCATGTTTCAGTTAAAGCAATACATGCAGGTTTGATCTGTTGAATACAAACATTCAAATCTTGTTTATGACAACGCAAACCCTGTACATTCAGCAAAAACAGTGAAAAAGAATTGTGTTGTGGTGTCAAATTTAACTCATTATGTACCATAAAACATGGCAATTCTTGTACAGCCTCAAAAACGTTCTCATTACAATAAATACTTTTTTCAGTCAAATCTTTAATAGTCAAGCCAGACAAACTTCTTACTCGACTCAGTGCAACATAAGCCTGGCCAGCAGCAAAAACTTTTTTTAAACTAACAACAGCACAATCAACAGTTAAACCCTGTACTTTATGGACTGTGCACGCCCAAGCCAATTTCAAAGGAAATTGTCGGCGAAAACCACCATTCCTGCATGCATTTTCCTCTTCTACGTGTATAGGAGTTGAATTAAACAATTTTGCTGGCTCAGCCAAACATTGTTTACGTCTTTTAAACCCCACATGACTATCATCAAAATAGACGTACACTGTTTCGGGTAATTTATTTTTATCAGCATGCACAATGTGTGTCACTGTGCCACAAACGCCATTAACTAAGCCATCATTTACATCAATATTTTTAATCAACATGACACGTGCATTTATGCCTAAAAGCAACTTTGCTGGCAAGCACGTGTTGTAAACCTTTACATGATGACCAGCAATTAACTCTACTTTGCCAGTCTTCTTACTACGGGCAAAATCTTCTGCCTCTATGGTTTCAACCTCTGAGCAGATATTAATTAACTGCTTTAGGTTGTGCTCATGTACTTCATCGTTAGTGGCAAAAATGTGTAAAGGATCATTATCATCCTCACCTGTGTCACATTTTGCTAACATCTCCAAATCTTCTTTGCTCAGTGGAGATTTTTTACTACGTTTCCTTAAACGGTTTAATAATTCAGCAAATTTGCTGTCTTTTTGCCTTACTACCTGCGTTAACTCCACGACAGTAAAACAATTAGTCCACAGTCCGAGTCCTGGTACTTCCATATATAATGGTTTCCCCTTCACGGGTGGCAATTGGAAAAAATCCCCAACTGCTATAACACAAACATTACCAAAAGGAGAAAAGTCTCCAGTTTGTTTAATTTGCCGTAATCTTCCATGAATGTATGCCAACAGTTTATGATCTACCATTGAGATCTCATCTATAATTAAAATCTGAAGGCCATGGAATTTCGCACGCAAAGAATTTAACTTCTCTTCTCCCAAAGGTGTGTATGGCAACTTCACATCTATGCCAATCGAAAAGGTATGATGTATGGTTGAAGCCTGTAATTGGTAAGCTGCAATGCCAGTTGGAGCAGTTAATACAACACACATGTCATCTGGGTGTAAAGCTATTTGAGACAATAATCTTGTCGCTTCATATTTTATTGCTTTAATTAAATGGCTTTTGCCAGTTCCTGCTCCTCCAGTAAGAAAAACATGAAAAGGTTTAGGGTTTTCACCTCTAATTTTACTTAAACACCATTGTCTAATTTGATAGAAAACAGAAATCTGGGTTTTGTTTAAAGAGCGAATTAAGCTCAACCCATCTGAGCGACTCAGACAATTGTCCTTTTTCTCAATTTGAGACACCGCCGCATCATCAGTTGCTAAATCCGGTATAGAACTTTCATGTTCTTCACTTTGCTGGCCATTCTCACGTCTAATCTGTTTACATTCCATTCGGTCTAATTGCTGTTCAGGACAAAGTGCACACCATGCATCTTCTAATATGCCCTTATTATCAACAGCAGTTTGTGCAGTATCTAAGACATCTGCATCCTTTTCAAAAAGTGCTCTATTTGTATCCACTATATTTTTAACCAAGTGAACAGATCCATCACTAAAACTAACATTACCTTCCTTATAAAATTGTTCATAATTACTATACCGGTCTGGTTTTAACTGATTATCTACACGATAAGGAAGAAACAATTGTAATACACTGAGATACAATTTTTCAGGATTCTTTGTTACTGAAAATCGAGCAAAACGCACAACAGCAGGCTGAGTACGAGTTCTTTTTACAATAAAACCAAAATTGTTTTCTAACCTAATTTTGTTAGCGCAAGACTGACCTTTGTATACAACGCGATATTCAGACGCAAATGTGGCTAAACACATATCATCAAAAATGCTCTGATTTGGCCTGTTCTTATAGCGATCAACAAAACTTGTCATCCACATCTCTTCACTTTTCAGATTCTGAGACTTCAACTTGTTTTGTATAACACTCAGAGGCAAACTCATCCGTACAGTATCTTCACCTGTAGGAATAAATTGAACATGTCTTGAACACTCTTTTAAATGCATGTTTGTTAACCTATAAACTGCTTCTTGTGCACTAACCTCACGATTATGTAAGTACACACTGCCTAATTTCCTCAAAGCCTGTCTTGCATCTACATTACCCTGAGTTGCTGATTCTCGCTGAGCATTAGCCAACAATAAACCCATTTCCCGTTCAGACTTTGAAATATATGAAATTATATAAACAATGCAGGCATAAGCATCTGTTACGTACTGAATGTCCATATTAGCATTCCAGCACTTAAGGCTAAACTTGTTATATTGATTAACCCACACTTCGTGCAATTGTCGTTTCAAGACAATGTGTGTGTTATTATTAATGCATCTATACGCCATTTCAAATAATTCCTGATTTATTCCAACACTATTAAACAAACTTTCTAGAGAACTGAACTGCTCTTCTGAAACAGCTTTCTTAACTGCCGTCATTATGCTTCGAGCATATTCTACCAGTGTGTTATCATTTACATTTGTACTTTTACTTTCACTTTGACAATCACCTTTGTTGGGCAGGTTTTCCTCATCTTCTACTTTTCTCCGACATATGAATGTTCGCATAGATGGTGGTTTAGGAAAATTAAAACGACAAACTGTGTTTTTCTTTTTACACGTTTTGGAATGACGTTTACTGTGACACTGCACGGATGTAACAACACTCTGCAGTTCATCATCTTCACTGGACACCTCGCACGTAACATATTTATCTATAAATTTGATAACTTCTTCATCAGAATTCTTATCTATTTGTGGAGCATTTTTTATCCAGAACAAACAATGGACATGGGGAGAACCACGTTGTTGAAATTCCACCCTATAAAAGTAGTCCACAATTTCCCCTATGGGCTGAACAGGAGACATAAGCACCTCTTTCAAAAAACAATGCCACCTAAAATCAAACATGCGAGCTGCAGTAACAGGATTACGACGCAAAAGCTCACATTTTTCAGCCCATTCTAATTGTTCTAATGTTTCTTTTCTGCCTTCGTGTTTTAAAATACTTGCCATTAGATTTGTCCATCTCATATCAGCAGATGAGAATGAGCAAAACCAGGTGGGAATGCCCAGCTGTCTGACCATGGCAAACAAATCTTTTTGCACACCTTGCCAAAATGCCGGAGTGCCACGGATGGGTTTCAAAAATCTATAGCCTTCATCAAAATTAAGCACTTGCCTCAAGGACTCAGTGTCTTTAAACATTTCACTGGGTATGGACTTAGTACATCCTTGCCCCTTTCTTAAAGCGATAGATACGTTAGACAGTACCTGTTCAATTTCTGATAGATACTGTGCATAAAAAATGTATTCAATATTTTGTGCAAATCTACAATCTGCTTGCAAAATTCGATTATTAAAATATCGTGACAATGTTAATCTTTGTGCCCTTTTATCACAATAAGTTGAAGTACCATTAGGAAATAAAACAGGAAAACTTTTAGCTTCATTTGTCTCATCAGCAAGCATTTTCACTGGATTATTCCCTTCAGCAGGGGCAAGGCTCAAAATACTATCAAAATACTGATCGAGTACTTCTTGCCCAATGTCTACAGGTTGCAGACACGTATCCATAAACACACAGTGCTGTTGCCTATCGTGTAACTCCTCATCAACATTTATGTTTTCCAATTCAGTCTCCGCTATGTGATTTGTATCGTCATCATCATCATCATCAGCTTGTCTAATAAACTCATTTAACCAATCTTCATTAAAAACAATATCTGTATAGTATTTGTTATTTTTTTTTAAGTAACACAGTGCCTGTTTAACATTTGTTGTGTCCACATACTGATACTTATAATGACCTTTATATGTCAACTTCCGCTTTAACTTTACAGATATTAAAGACCCTTCAGTTTCTGTTCTAGGCAAAACATTAGTTGTCTCTTTAACATTAGCTGGCACGCAAGTGATAGGGCCATGAACTCCATTTTGCCCACCTTTTGGTAGAGCTAACATTTTCATGAATGGGATATGCAAAGATATCAAATGTTGCTCTAAATTATTGAGACAACACAGTTCGTCAGGTATAGGTTGCAGTTCCAGATTGTTAACAGCACTTTCAGCTGGCATTTCACCTTTTTTTAATTTAGAATGACAAGTGAAGCAAATCCAAAGCTTGCCTTTACATGAATCTGCCAGTTCACAGGAGATAACACAATTATCACCACACTTGTGCAAAAAATGTTTTGTAATGCATCTTTTAGCTGCCAATAACACTGCTGAATTTGTATTATATTTTTCTGTTCTACAGCATAATACTTGCTGTTTAAATAACAACCGGTGGCAAACACAACAAACAAATTCTGGCCCAGAACTAACTTTATCTACAAACTGCTTTTTGACAAAATCACAAACCTGTTGATTTTGTTTTAATTGTTCTCTTCTCATCTTGTTAATTCTTTTTACATTTTCTTTATGTAACACAATGTTATGATATTTTAACTTACTGCTTTGCTTTACAGCATTTCTATGCTTGTCATTGTCATGGTATTTCACCCTACTGAATTTCTTCACTCTGTTTTTAAATTGTTCATTGTCATGGTATTTCACCCTACTGAATTTCTTCACTCTGTTTTTAAATTGTTTATTGTCATGGTATTTCACCCTACTGAATTTTTTCACTCTGTTTTTAAATTGTTCGTTGTCATGGTATTTCACCTTACTGAATTTCTTCACTCTGTTTTTAAATTGCTCATTGCTATGGTATTTTACCCTACTGTACTTCTTCACTCTAATCTTATATTGCTCATCCTTACAGTATTTCACCTGATTGTACTCATTCACTTTACACTTATGTTGCTGGTTTTCAGCATATTTGATCTTACTTGCTTGCTTTAATGACTCTTTATATAAAGCATTGCTATGATATCTTTTCCTTTTGAGATTTTTCACATGTTTCTGAAACTCTGCTTTGCAATGATACTTCTCCAAAACAACTTGCTTAGTATGGTCTTTAATTTTGTTTTTTACTCTTTTTAATAAATAATACCTTTTCAAATATTTCCTCCTATTAACAGATACATCATTCTTTGTTTCTCCAGCAACAGACTCTTGCTCCTCATGATTCACATAAATTTCACTTTGTACCTTTACTTGCTGTCTTGTACACATACGTTTTCCATCATTGCATTCTTCATTCTGGCACAGCTTATAACACATCTGGCTATTAGGTTGTTTCACACAAATAACAACTTCATAATGATTCTCATTACAGTGCTGTAGATATATACCTTGATTGCATGTTCTTTCATACATACAACTGTACTTTAACCATTTCTCATTATGATATGTATAAATGTCAACTCCTAAATAATTAGCCATTGCTTGAATCTCCACTTCTGTGGCCCATGACCCTACAAACCTCATTTTGGATTTAGATAAATAATCTTCCATAGATGCATACTGACATCTTAAGAGATTCTTATATTGCACACTGTGCAATTCCATATGTTTCACAATTGCGAGTCTAACTGCCCGATGAGATTTTTGTGTGCCACATATTACTTGTGCCACTGCCCTGAAAAAACAATTACCATCACCTACAATACTAACTGTTTTACAAGGACGGCCCATTGTTCTGCTGTTTGTTGGAAAAACTACATTTTCACTATTAAACTCTATATGAAGTTTACTACTTAATTTTTGCTTTACTTCAGTACACAGTGGACTGAAATTAAAAATCCTATTTGTCTCATTACCCAAACAAACTACATCTGAATGTGCATCAATTTTGGAAATTGTTTCAAGTATTTCAGTGTTCTCCTCTAAAGATTGTTTCTCTTTCTTAATAACCACAGTTTCTTTCTCTTCTTCCACACTCACATTTGTACACTCACGTCTCCTTTTTTTACCCACGCAGGTCGTTTTTTGACTTTCTTCATTTATGTTTTCTGAGTGACTACCAGATGTTTTTCGGCATTTAAGTAGGACACGAACACCATTTATTTCAAAGATCTTCAAGTTTCCTCCAAAACACCCAGCCAAATTTTCAAGGTGCCTCAAAACACAGCTTAGTGAATTATAATATACAACCACACTGAAGCCATTACCATCAACCATCCCATCACTGCTACGTGCATGAGAATCAACCACAGCAAACTGACCATTTTGCTTGATAATAGCACAGGTACTACCATTCAAGGTAAAAAAGCATGTGTCATATTTTGCAAACATTGTTTGCAAACCATCGACTAATGTCACACATGCACCAGATCTAATAAATTCTCCATCAACCACATCTGCATATCCAGAAACAAAATCGGCATATTCAAATTTGAATGCATTTTTACTCAACACATATTCTTTAGGAAGATCTGGAATACAGAGCAAGTTTTTCCCTGTTGGATCAGTGATTAAACCACTTTGCCGCAAACTAGAATACAAGCTATCGCCAGTATTTACGACATTGTCTAGATCTTTACTTTCCCATGAAAACACACTATGTACACTGTGCATTGCCATAGCAGCCAAACTAATCGCAACACACTGTTTCCCTGGCCACTTGAACTTAAGGTCACCCTGGTGAAATGATCCACGAATGCTACTAATACTTTCTCTTTGATTTGATGTAGATGCTGAGATTTCTTCACTATCATTTGCTGTACACACACTCATTTCTCCAACAGTGTCACTATTAATAAATGTTGGAATATCTGATGAGGTTATGTTTACATTGATGCCACAGATACTAAAGTTTTCTGCGCTCAGACTTGTCATTAAATTATCAATGTGCAAAAATAGGTCTTGCCAATTTGTGTTGAAAACAACAACTGATGTTCCAATGTCTGATCCCAAACCACATGCGTTTCGGACATTACAGTCAACAACAACATAGAAGTCATTATGTCTCACAATAGCACACGTGTCTCCTTTTACGTTGACCAGACAACATTCATGACTAAACAAAATCTCCTGTAATTTCTCATACAAGTCACTCTTTCCTCCACTCAATGATTGTTCTATCGTTACTTTGCATGTTTTATTGAAAACGCCATATTGGCCACTAAACCAATGAGAAAATCGACTGTCTCCATAACTCTCTGTCACTTTTTTACAGCTAGGCATATCATTAACCAGTTTACTTCCCTCACTACGAATGTCCTGAAGGTCAGATTTTTGCCAAGTACACACATTATATATTTTGTGCTTTATAACTGAAACTACACTGCAGGCTACTCCCACAAACTCCTCATAAACCTCTGCAGACTTCAGTCTAACTTCATTGCCTGCAACAATGCCCTCCACATCTGGACAAACACAAGCATCAGAATTTGAAATATCTGTCTTACTTTTGTTGTTCAAAGGCTTACGCCGCATTCGGAATCTCCTCAGCTTAGGCATCTAAAGACAAAAAATAAAACCACAAAACTTACAATAATATTAAACATTACACATACATTAACGTCTTTATACATTTAAAATATTAACAATTTTATGTATAAAAATTGCAAATTTACAAAAAAAATTTTTTTAGGGTAATTACACTAAATATAATGCTCATATGTGTAATTCCCAGTATATTTGAGTCTCAATTTTCAAGTAAAATTAAATATTTGGTTATTTTGTACACTAGCAGACTACTGTATTACACTACTGTATTTCAGGTCAAATAAATGCAATATTGCTCAGCATAAAATATTTATTTTAGAAACATTTAAAAGAGTTTACCAAACACAAATTTTTGCATAGTTCTGTATATTGAAAAACTTTCAGTAACTAGCATAGTAAACTTATAATATAAACAGTATTCTTCATTCATATAGTCACTGACAACTTAACAACAAACTCTGCTCAGCACCTCAGTGTTAACCTCAAAACGTTTGCAAAAAACTGTAATATATAAATATTACATGTAGTATATATATAAGAATATATATATAAAATGTAATATATATATATCTCTCTATATAGATACATATATAAGAATTACTTGAAATGTAGTTAAGTACATTTTACAACAAAGAAATTAAATTAAGCTATATCAAAAATAATTTAGTATAAAAATAATAATAAATAAAAATAATAATAGCAAAAATTCAACAATTGTCTTGCTTTGGCACATTTTTTGCAGATCAACAATACACATTTGTGAAAAATTATTGCTTTAAAATAGCATTATAGTTTAAGAATGTGATGAGTTTTAGAAGTATGCATCATGGCTTAGAACAAATAAATGTCAAATATTCACAACATTGCTGACATTTCTTTCTTTCAAATCCAAACTCCTTGTAAATTCACCTCTTTTATCTCACAACAGTAATCCTGCCAACAACAATTTCAGCAACCACACCCCTTCATCACACCTGTTCAGACCATCCACTGAACAGCTACTTCACCTACACAGCTACAGTTGTTACCCTAATAACAGATGTATTATTAAAAACACATTTTAACATAACACACAAAAAATACACTACAAAGTAACCAAATAGAAACACATAAATAGAACAAAAAGAGCGATTGCTCAGAAAATACAAATAAAGACATTGTCTGTTACAAAACTTTTTTTTTTTACAAAAATGTTACATAAATATTAAAATATTACAAATCAATGCCATACAACAACAACAACAACAAAAAACTTAACATATTCTAACATTATTGTAGTATTTTTAGTGCAACATTATCTTAAGCTATCACTCACTTTCCTATCACTTAAAGTGTTTGCTTTAAATGTTTGATTATATTATACACAACCATTAAAACGTTTGGGCTTTTGAAATGCTTAGAAGTACCATTAAAAACATTTATATTGTTACAAAACATTGTAATGATTTCTGAAAATTCAGCTTGCACATCACATGAGTAACTTACATTTAAAATTATATTTAAATAGAACCCTATAAATAGAAAATTTAGTTCTTATTGTTTAAATATTACTGCTTCTATTTGGATCAAATACATGCAAGTTTGGTCAGCATAATACATCACTTCTTACAAATTTTTTAACAAATCGAACCAACCCCAAACTTTTAAATGGTAGTGTACATTAAACAGACTTTCAATTGTTTGCTTTGCAAACACTGACAAGTATTAGTGCCTGACAGATTACACGACTAATTATCTTTTAAATGCACAAACTTACTATTCAACACCAAAAGTCTATGTACTCAAAACACAATAAAATACTTAAATACTTGAACTCAAAACTTACTGCCCACAGAATACTACCCACTAAAAATGTAATAACCTACTTTAGTTTCAAATACAAAAATAAGTCATGTACTCCCAACACAAACAAATTCAAGAGTAATTAAATCAATAAAGAGTGATCTCTCTCCACTGGCTCCCAGTTAAATATCGTATCCATTTTAAAACACTGTTGTTTGTTTATAAGGGTTTGCATGAACTGGCTCTGTCATATATCTCCGATCTCCTTCTGTTCCACTGTAATGCCTCCAGGGAACTTCAATCAACTAGTAGCTTCAGTTGACTGTTCCAAGGACACGCTTGAAATCGGAAGGAGATCGTGCCTTTTCAGTGGCTGTTCCTCAGCTATGGAACATGTTGCCACCCTATATAAGAACTGCACCAACATATGCTGATTTTAAGTCTCTTTTTAAAACGTATTTATTTTCTGTTGCATATGGTCATAAGTAAGCGCAGTGACATAACTGTAGTGTACTATCTGTCGCTGTGTTCTATGTTTACTTTTGTATTTTGGTAAATGCTTAAATTTTGTACAGCACTTTGGCCAACAGCTGTTGTTTTTAAGTTTGCTCTATAAATAAAATTGACTGACTAACTGACTGACTTAAATTGTTTAGAGACTTCATGACATCAGAAATGACATCATGACATCAAAAAACACAAAGCTACTCAGACTTAATTTATTCTTTGCAATAGTATCATTACCAAAGTATCATACATTTTAAAACTACACATCACTATCAACCAACAAATACATTTATATACAATACTTATTTTACAACACAGTTCAGATATTTTAATGTCCCCATTTTTAACCTATCACCATTTAACCAAGCAGCTTTACAATATCCTTTTCACAACACAACTTTAATCTATACAATATATATTTCACAAAAATGCAGATGTCCTTTAAGTATATTCTAAATCTTACTTCCATTGAAATCAGTCTTTGTAAAATAAATGTCTACTAAACTGTGCAAACACAAAGCAAATACAAGTCTACCCCTGTAACATCTTCATAACCTTGTTTTCCATACCATATATTCTACACTCAATGATAACATATAGCCTCATAATATATAACCTTCATTCAATAGCATAAACAGATAGAAAACACCTCTGCTCTTACCTCTGCGTTTGCTGCAAGTAATAAGATTTTGCAAAATCTTCACTTTTTACATACACCCCTCAATATTCAGACCAATAGACTGCAGTTTCAATAACCACACCTCCACCACTTTACCTCACCGAATACAATCATGCCTTACTTCCTGCCCCTAGTGCCTTACAACAAATCAAATTAAGCAGTTCAAAAAATGCCTACACATTGGGAAACACCCTTAATTCCTTAGCCAACACCCCTACCTTTCAGGCAAAACCACATTTCTCAAACCAAAAAAAATAAGTAAATAAAACAAAATAAATAAATAACATTGTGCTAAAATATTCTATAAAAACATTGCACAAAAACATTACTACAACTTTTCTAAATAAGTCCAGCTTTTTTTAAATAAATGAAAACATTCCAAACACACTGAATGCACAACCTAAGTTTACAAAATCATTTAACATATGAAAAAAAGCTTCTTCTAATTACAAAACTAAACACCCAACACCTTTGTTTCAAAACAACACATTAAACCATGATATGATCCTATTCAAAACTTCCTCCAACACAAAATGTTATTCACTGTCTTAAAACAACATTGAATCATTCTATACAAATCAGTATAGAACACATCAACCATAAAGATCATTTCAAACCTACTGTTACATTGCACTGCAGAAAATACCACTAACAACATTGTTAACTTTAAACTTATTTGTAATCCACAGTATGATCACTAGATGTATACCACTCTATTTACACAAGTGTTTACAAACCCTTGTAGCTGAAAACATTTTGTTGCCTCTTCTGCCTCTACTAACTGGTAAACAGTAACACTGATGCAATTCTATGCATCATGAATGCATTGTCCCCCTATATTTTTGTACACTAAAATCTAACTAATTTCTTTAACATTATTTTAAACACTAAACCTACACACCCCCACTCCCCCAGCTTCCCTCTCCTCTCAAAGACAGAATGTCTCTCACCCCAATCAACATTCTTTTGTTTACTTCAGGAGACAGGATGTCTCTAGCCACCAATCAACACTCTATTGTTTACTTCCACGTGTCAGACCTTTGATGAGTCATGAGTCCAAATCAAAGTTTACTATGGGCCAAACACCAAACTTTGATTTGAGTTTCAGCTTACATTCCATTCACCACTTTTACCTATTTATTTGTAAGCACTTCAATAAATACGAACCTGTTCCTATGCTTTAATTTCCCTATAAATCTTACAATTTACATACACCATATTCATAGTAAGTATTATAATACACACAACTTCACTATCTTTAATATATATTGTACTTTTTTTCATCCACTACAACACATCACTTTAGCTAGGATGAGAAATGGTAGCTAACGGTACACATATAGAATAAATTAAATAAACTGTGCTGATAATATATATATAGAGAGAGAGAGATCATTGAAAGTTTTGATAACTTTAAAATAAAGCACATTTTAAATTAGTAATACCTTAACTAACAGGAACTAAACAATTACAATTTTTTTTACATATTGATTCGGGTATTAATAAAAATGTTAATGTTAGTTCGTGGTACATTAAATAATGCACATTAACGGTACATTTTGAACATAATATTAACTAAGATTCATAAATGCTATATAAATATTGTTCATGTTAACTAACATAAAAGACACTCCTGTGAAAGAGATTTTTAATCTCAGAGAGTCTTTCCTGGTTAAATAAAGGTTACATAACAATAAAATAAAATGTATTAATGTATTTAATGTTAACAACTAAAAACCTATTGTAAATTGTAACAAAATTGTATGTATTGTTCTCTTTGTGGAGTGTGTGAGAGGGAGAGCGAGAGAGAGGAGAGAGAGAGGAGAGAGAGAGAAGAGAGAGAGAGAAAGAGAGTCTATTTACACTTTCGAAAAATTTACAAGATAATCACACATCTTTGGTTTTGACAGCAGTAATAAGCAGTAATGCAGGCAAAATTATTTTACAAATGCTTATAAATCATTCAAACCATTTTAAATAATGCTTATAAATAATTACATGTTTTAGTAACACTTTACATCTTTACAATAAAGTCTCATTTGTTAACATTAGTTAAGCATTACCTCAATAGCATGAACTAACAATGAAAACAATCTACATATATTATTTATATCATCTTGTGTGTGTGTTTATATGTATATATATATATATATAACATTATACATATAAATATATATATATATATATATGATATTTGTTAATATTTATTATAAAAATGATAATGTTAGTTCATGGTACATCACAGCAAATTTTGAACTATATTAAGCTTAATAAATTTAATCTAGATTCATCAATGCTATTTAGAATTTTGTTCATGTTAATTAAATAGGTAACCCATTTAATCACAAATTTTTCTCAGACCATGAAAACCCACACTTTTCCAAAAAATGTAAAAAAAAAAAAAAAAGATAAATATAATGTAGAATTAAATATTATTTTTAGTTTTTTACATAGAATATATATATATTTATATTTTATATATATATATATATATGATATATATATATATATATATAAAATACATTTTTTTTTTTACATTCTTATGGAAAAAGTGTGGGTTTTATGGTTCAGTCACAATTGTGACGTAGGATAATGTGAATAAGCGAAATTAAATTATTCTGCAGGTCAAAAAATTCGTACATATCTTAGCACAGTTATCAGAATCAGAATCAGAATGAGCTTAATTGCCAGGTATGTTTACACATACAAGGAATTTGTTTCGTGACAGAAGCTTCCACAGTGTACAGAATGCCAGTGACGGGAACAAAAAAAAACACAGATCAAAAAAAAAAAAAAAAAAAAAAAAAAATAGAACAAGTAAAAAAGGAATAAAAATATACAATCGACAATTGTATGTACAGGTATAGAACAATAGACAGTTGTATGTACAGGTAAATTATCTGCAAATTGAAATGTAAACTGAGTATGTGTGTTAGCGAAATAGGGTCAGAAATAAGTGGATAGACATGTCAGTTAGTAACCATTTTAAACTGTTCATGCACATTTTGGGTTACTATTATGCAAAAAAACCCTATACAACACGATAGGTGTATAAGACACAAAAAAAGAATTGTTATCCCACCGGTCACTATTGTGACCATCAATATGTTTACTCATTCTATGACCACACTCAACTAAACTGAATATATGTGAATTCATATACTAGACACCTTAAAGATAATGTGTACCAAAAATATTGTTAATATCTTTGTTAACATACATTACTAGCTTTTTGTTTTGGAGTTTTGATGCAGCCATCATCATCTCATGGAGCAAACATGAAATAAACTGCCCTGGTCATGTGACAATTTGCACTAATCACGTGAAACTGCACATATTAAAATTTTTGGGGGGGGGCAAACCTAGTTTTTTACATATTGACAGAATATTAGTTCACTAAACACTAGTCAGAACATTTTTAGGCTTTATAAAGAAAAAACTTTTTTTACAATCACTATGGTGACCAGTGGGATAACAAATGTACGCATTGCAAGATATGAGGTGTGTGAGTTTGGTGTGTATTAAAATGTAACCCTTTCATTGCTTTATCCCTTAAAACCAGACTGCCAGAGGGTTTCTGTAAATGCATGTGCCACGCGGTGCATCGTTCTCCTGATGCTTCCGGGATGGCGTTTGCACTGAAGGCTTGGGCCCGCCATCGCTGCTTGCAGCTATATATATATATGCTTTGAATTCTTCCTCTCTAAGATCAATCGCATTTTTGAGGGCCTAAACATGCTCAAAAAGTCATGAAACTTTGCACACGCATCAGAACTGGCGAAAATTTACATCTGATATGGGTTTCAGAAGTGGGTGTGGCAAAATGGCTCGACAGCGCCACCTATTCACTTTCAACGGAGTGCCCCTCGAGCTACGTTTCACGTACATGTACAAAAATCGGTACACACATGTAACACACCAATACATACAAAAAAGTCTCCTGGTGCGAAATACGAATCCCAACAGGAAGTCGGTTATTTTTATTTTCTCGGCAAATTTTGTGTCATATTTGCCATTTTCACACGTTGTACTTTAACGAACTCCTCCTAGAGATTAATTCAGATCAACACCAAACCTGGGCAGTGTAATCTAAAGGCCTTTGCGATGTTAAATTGCGAAGATCTAGAGTTTTCATCGAAGGGCGTGTCCGTGGCGGCCTGGCAAATTTCGATGCTTCGCCATGAAAAAGGAAGTTGCTATAACTCAGACATGCAATGTCCAATCTGCCCCAAACTTCACATGTTTGATAAGACTCCTGGCCCTGAAGACATCTACATGCCCATATTCAGTTATAGTCATAGCGCCACCTGCTGGCAACAGGAAGTGACATGTTTTACGCTGTAACGAACTCCTCCGAGAAATTTGATGTCAACTAAATTTTTTTTTTGGTCAGTCTGATCTAAAGGCCTTTACGATGTTAAATTGTGAAGATCTTGAGTTTTCGTTAAAGTATGTGTCCATGGCGCCGTGACAAATTTCGATGTCTCGCCACGGGCATAAAAGTTTTTGTAACTCAGGCATAAAATGTCCGATCTTCCCCAAACTTCACATGTTTGATAAGAGTCCTGGCCTGAACACGTCTAAAAGCCAATATTTAATCGGGTGTGGCAAAATGGCTCGATAGCGCCATCTACAAATTTTCAAAGGAGTGCGCATCGAGCTACGTTTCACGTACATGTACGAAAATCGGAACACATATGTAACACACCAATACCTACAAAAAAGTATATCGGAGCAAAATCCGAAAGCCAACAGGAAGTCGGTTATTTTTAATTTTCTCTGCAAATTGTGTGTAATTCTTGCCATTTTCAGACGTTGTATTTTAACGAACTCCTCCTAGAGATTAATTCAGATGAACACCAAACCTGGTCAGTGTAATCTAAAGGCCTTTGCGATGTTAAATTGCGAAGATCTTGAGTTTTCGTTAAAGGACGTGTCCATGGCGCCGTGACAAATTTCGATGTCTCGCCATGAAAAAGGAAGTTGCTATAACTCAGACATACAATGTCCAATCTGCTCCAAACTTAATATGTTTGATAATAGTCCTGACCTGAACAGATCTACATGCCCATATTCAGTTATAGTCATAGCGCCACCTGCTGACAACAGGAAGTGATGTGTTTTACGCTGTAACGAACTACTCCTAGAAATTTAATGACATCAACATTTTTTTTTTGGTCAGTCTGATCTAAAGGCCTTTAAGATGTTAAGTTGTGAAGATCTTGTGTTTTCGTTAAAGGATGAGTCCATGGCGCCGTGACAAATTTCGATGTCTCGCCATGGGAATAAAAGTTGTTGTAACTCAGGCATAAAATGTCCGATCTTCCCCAAACTTCACATGTTCAATAACAGTACTGGCCTGAACACATCTGAAGTCCAAAATTCCATTATAGTCATAGCGCCACCTGATGGCAACAGGAAATGGCTTGTTTTACACTAACTTAAATATGCAATATCCAATTTGCACCAAAGAGTCATGGCCTGAAGACATCTAAAGGCCAATATTCCAATATAATCATAGCGCCACCTGATGGCAACAGGAAATGGCTTGTTTTACACTAACTTAAATATGCAATGTCCGATCTACCCCAAACTTCACATGTTTGATAAGACTCCTGACCTGAACAGATCTTCATGCCCATATTCAGTTATAGTCATAGCGCCACCATCTGGCAACAGGAAATGGCTTGTTTTACACTAACTTAAATATGCAATGTCCAATTTGCACCAAAGAGTCATGGCCTGAAGACATCTAAAGGCCAATATTCAGTTATAATCATAGCGCCACCTGTTGGCAATAGGACACATCATGCTTTTCACTAACTCAAACATACCATGTTCAATCTGCACCAAATTTCATATGTTTGATAATAGTCCTGACCTGAACAGATCTACATGCCCATATTCAGTTATAGTCATAGCGCCACCATCTGGCAACAGGAAATGGCATGTTTTACACTAACTAAACATACATATCCAATTTGCACAAAGAGTCATGGCCTGAAGACATCTAAAGGCCAATATTCAGTTATAATCATAGCGCCACCTGTTGGCAATAGGACACATCATGCTTTACACTAACTCAAACATACCATGTTCAATCTGCACCAAATTTCATATGTTTGATAAAAGTGCTGGACTGAAGAAATCTACATGCCAAAATCCAGTTATAGTCATAGCGCCACCAGCTGGCAGCAGGAAGATTGGCACATATAAATGACTATGACATATTCCTCCTTCATTTACCACTTTAAATGCATATTGCTCGCCGTTCGCTGTCTTACTAAAGACGCCCGGTGGCGGTGAGCCCGGGTGCGAGGGCCCGTTCATCGCTGCTTGCAGCTTTAATATTAGGGCCCAAGCCAGAAAGGCGCAGGGCCCTATGATCCCCTAAGGATTATTTTTTTTTTTTTTTTTTTTTTTTTCAACCTTCCGGGGCTTTTTGGGGGCCTTAACATATTCAAAAACTCTTGAAAATTTGCACACGCGTTGGAACCTGCGGCCATTAGGACGCCGCAGAGGCTGGGACCTGGGCATGGTAAAGGGGCTCTACGGCGCCCCCTGGAACACAGCCGGAAAACTTGATGCATAGCTCGCACATACTTGCACGTATTCATATGAAACTCAGTACACATATAGAACTCATTGAGCCGAACAACTTTTGCGCTGTATGGCATAGGCTCCGCCCAACAGGAAGTTGGCTATTCAGGGCTGTGTAAAAAGTGCATGCTCTGGAATTTGATATACTCATCCTAGGTTTTTTATCCGATTGCCACCAAACTCAGTCAACTTGATCTCAAGACATTGGGGATGCTAAATTGCAAAGGATTTTTGATCTCGAACGGTTTGATCATGGCGAGGCGACAAAATTATCGCGAGAAATGAGAAACAGGAAGTGTATTATAAATTCCTCATACATTGTCTGATTTTGATCAAACTTACGTTTTTTTTTCGGTGTATGATGCCGATCGCATACATGTGACTATTAGGAGTCAAAGTCATAGCGCCACCAACTGACAAAAGGAAGTGTGTCATTGTCAAAATGCTTTTAATTCATCATCTTCTTTTTACCCGATTTGCTTCAAACTTCTTCAGAATAATGTCAAAACACGGCCGATGTAAAACTGGTGAGGGGATATTGATATCTGAAATATTGTTGCCTTGGCAACGTGTCAAACTTGAATATTCTTTTCCGGTGATTTTCGTGCAGATAACATGCTTAGAATTTCTTGAAACGCAACACACATGTCAGTAATAATTATAGATAGACACTGCGAAAAGCTCATAAAAAGGCGTGGAAGAGGCACTCTATAGCGCCACCTTTTGACAAAACTTGGGTGGTTAGTTTTAGCTACAGTCACCAAACTTGGTACCTATATTGATCTCATCAAGCCGGACAACTTTCTAATTTACAGTCATTAGCTACGACCAACAGGAAGTCAGCTATATTGATTTGAATATGGATTTTTGGGAAAATATAGCTGTGAATTAATGAATACTCCTCAGAGGAAAAGTACGCTATACACACCAAACTTTTTCTACATGATGCCAAAACATTGACGAACTTATATTGCGGATGGATTTTGGATAGCTTGAACGGTTTTGCCGTGGTGATTTGTTAAAATAACATGAAAAAATGACAGAGTAATTGTGATGTATTATTAAAATGCAGCTTCCAAACGGTTCAAAACTTTTTACATACATAGAACAAGTCATTCTGAGGAAATAGTCACAGTTTCAAGACTTTTCAACACTCTATGGATAAAAGAAAATTAAAAAACTATAAGACATCTGATCTCACTCTGCCACTGCCTGTGTGAGGAAGGGAGGAGGTGGGGGCTGGGTGAGTGTGTGTGTGTGTTGAGAGTGGGAGTGAGAGAAGGGGAGGGTGAGGAGAGAGAGAGAGGAGAGAGAGAAACTTTTAAACAGGAAAAAATAATATTCAGCTCAGATGAAGACTAAGGTGTAATGAAGGCAAAAATATTTCACAAAAATAGGTAAATAGAATAGTTAAAAATGGATTTAAATCATTCTGTTTTGTAAACCACTTTAAAAGAAGGTCCATTGTTACAATCCGTAAAGCATTACTAACATGAATAACAATGAACAAATATATTTTCATAGCATTATTAATGTTGTTGTGTTAGTCAAAATGTTATGTAATTCACAATGATATTCTATGTTAACAGAAAAAAAGTGGGGATGTGAAAGAGAGAGAGAGAGAGAGAGAGAGAGAGAGAGACTTTTAAACATATCTTTAAACACCAGAAAAAAAATTATCAGTAATTGTTTTTTGTTTTTTTCATAACAGCTTAAGAACTCTCTTAGGCCTAGATATAAATATATAGGTTATAAACAGTCCTCACTTTAGATGAGCTCACAAAAATAGATGGCTGGCAGCTTCTAAATGTTTTATAACTACCTGACCTAAGCATGAATTACAGCGGAAGCTGTAAATAAGATTTATTAACACACTGAGCAACTATTATCATGTGTTTAAATAATAAGATTTATAAATTTATAAATGTAAGATTTATAAATGTACATTTAAATAGTTTATTAATCATTTACATACACTTTCTAAATGATCTTAAGAACTCCTAAATAACTGGTTTGTATATAACTTACTCATTTAGAAATGATAAATTGATCATTAATAAAGTGTGAAAATACAATTATTAAACATTATAGATATGCTCAAGAACAAAACATTTATAGCTGTATTGATAAACTGCTTACTAATGCCTATTATTGTTGGAACAATGCTTTATAAAGGATGAATTGACTATTTACTAATCCTTAACTAATGATTCATAGTGTGCAGTTATTATAAAGTGTTAACAATTTTTTGAATTTTGAATTTAGTATTAACTAACATTAATACATGCTATATAATTATTGTTCATGTTAATTAATATAGTTAATGTTAATAACTGAAACCTTGTTGTAAAGTCTGTGTGAGGAAGGGGGGAGGTGGGGGGCTGGGTGAGTGTGTGTGTGTGTTGAGAGTGTGGGTGAGAGAGAGAGAAAGAGAGAGACTTTTTAACATCTCTTTAATCACCAGGAAAAAAAATAATCAGTCTTTTTTTTTCTCCATTACAGCTTAAGAAATCTCTTAGGCTTTATCCTTTTCTGTCAGTTTTTGGGACAAAAAAATCCTAGAAGCACTAAATATACAGGGAACCGACAACATAATTTGGTAACACTTTAAAATAACTGCACGCTATGAATCATTAGTTAATTATTAGTAAATAGTCAGTTCATCCTTTCTGAAGCATTGTCCCAACATTAATAGTCATTAGTAAGCAGTTTATAAATACAGCTATAAATGCCTTGTTCTTGATTTATAAGCATATCTATTACAAAGGAGATTTAAAGGCTCAGTTATCTTCCTAACAGAAAAAATAAACAAACACAACACAGAGAGATACAGAACTCAGAATATTTATTTCAAGGTGCAAAAAAAAAGAAACTGTACACTTTATTTGTTTTCTCTGAAACTGCAGAGGTTCATTTTTCATTTTTTTATCAAGTGAACAGTTGTACGGTTTCATTTTTTCAATCTTGAAAAAATATTTTTGTGTTCTGTATCCCTCTGTGTTTGTGTTTGATTAACTTTTCTGTTTGGAAGATTAATGAGATTTTATATCTCCTTTGTAAATGCTTTACAAGGTAGGGTGGGTGGGAGCGGGATGTCGAACAATCTCACTTTAGATGAGCTCACAAAAAGAGATGGCTGGCAGCTTCTAAATGTTTTATAACTACCTGACCTTATCATGAATTACAGCAGGAATATGTTAATAAAGCATTTATTAACACACTGAGCAACTATTATCATGTGTTTAAATAATACGATATATAAATATACATTTAAATAGTTTATTAATCATTTACATACACTTTCTAAATGATCATATGAACTCCTAAATAACTGGTTTGTAAATAACGTAATAATTTAGAAACGATAAATTGATCATTAATAAAGTATGAAAATACAATTATTAAACTGCCCTTATATTATTGAACATACTTAGGGCACAGAGTTCACACTACATTCCAAAATGCTGTGAATTCATAGGCCAGGAGTAAATTAGAAACCTAACATCCATCATCATTTAGTCGAACTTGGCAAACTTCGTGAACCTCAAACTGATTTTGTTTTTTGTGCAGATCCTCAATCCCCTGATGTGTGTCAACAACTATATTTAGTATTATTAAAGTGGGGCAGGACACTCTCAGAAACAGCTGATTGCAGTCAGAGACTGGAATCATTTCTAATGAACGGCGCTCAATGCTGAGCTACACTGCCAGCTGCTGAAAACACTGCGTCTGATGACTTCATTACACTGCATCAAATCCGTCTTGACATTTACATGGTGTATGCTTCCTGTGTGGGGATAAGTTTTGTGGCAAACTCTAAGATGAGCATAAAATCATACGATTGAAAATAACAATGCATTTTGTGTCTAAAATGGACTTTGATAAATGGATTAAGCACTAAATGCAGTTGGTCACAGACAGCTTTGCCCATGAAACTCTCTGAAAGACAATACAGAGTCCAAGAACATCATTTGGTTCTCTCCACAATATAAAACAGCTCATAAAAGCCTGTGCCAGCATTGTTCAGGTGATTTATGGAGAGTAATTTACAGTGCTTTTAAAAGGACATAAATTCTATGACTACCAAGCGCACACACCCGCTATCAAAAATGATGTGTAGTTTAATGATATGCCTCTTAAAAAGTGTACTAGAAATCATAACATTATTGCTCATATGAATGCAGTGACCACACCTTAGGAATCTCCTTGAGCGTACACAATTTTCCCATCAGAACAAATTTAATTTTCTCCTGGAGAGTTGAGAAGTGTTGAAGAATATCATTCTAAAACTTCGTTTTCACGCAATATAGGCCATTGTAATCTTATAGGATGCCAAGCACAACTGTATCAGTTTTCACAATAATTCTGTTTAGATTCAAATTGTGGGCATCTAAAGTATTAAGGAGGGAAAAAAATACATTACATACGGGGAGGATCTCCTTCTTCAGGTTGCAGTCGTTTTCCAGGCATTCATAAACATACTTTGTAATGATCTACAGGAGACAAGAGACACATCCTTATAAGTCTTTCAACCTACCTTGCCCCACTGACCTGCCCTTTATTTGTTTTCAACACATTTCCTTTTCCCTCTTTGCACCAAACCTCCATTTCTTTCTTTTCAAGCATCTTTTTTATCCCTTCCTCTCATCAGGGTCCTCAGAAGCTAAAGTAATCATGTTGGGTAACCTAAATGTGGAACAGAATCACACTGGAAAAACAATACAACAAAATAAAGCACAATAAAATTGCTATTAAATTTCACAAATAATTACAAAGAACCGGAAAGTAACAGGCTGAATTAACTGCAAAATAGTAGTAGAAAGTAGTAGAAAAACTGATTTATTTTCTTGTACATCATACTTCAATAATATTTGTTTTATTTACAAAATAACTAAATAAATAAATAGTAAATAATAATAATAATGTAGTGTACAAACAATACATTTTTGCATTCCATTTGCTCCAATACTAAAAGAAAAAATGCTTGATAAGCATTGTAATGCAACTCAAACTGAACCCATACAGACTCACACACACACAGAGACTTTTTATTTATGATTATCAGAGTCAATCACACTTTGCATATATGCAAAGTACATTCAGTTGCACACTCGAAAGCCGCAGTGAATGAGATAACTGGAACTGTCTGGATTTCACTTGTTCTGCACAGAGAGCGCAGAGTGTACAGGTGCTGTCAGCCTAAAGTGGGGCAAATCTAGAGTACAAACAGCGTGTTGATGTAAGGTATGTTTATCCCTGCAGCTAAATTACTAAAGAACATGTACACAGTGCAATTTCAACCCCGGGCTAAAAGTTTCATGGTTCAGTGGCATCAACAACTTTGAGCGTTTCTTTCTTGTTTTGCTTTAGCTCACGATCTGCAACAGCTGAAACTACAGTGCTTTAAGAGGTGAATAGCAAATGCGCTAATTAAGATGATATGTTTTACGGTGGTTGTGATTTGGCAACAGTCAGCAGAACAGCCCCAATGTAACGAGGCTTATCTTTCAGGGCACGCTCATCCTGTAATGACAAGTCTGAGGGGACTTTACGGCCCACCCGGGTGGAGGCACTAACAGATGCCCCACTGGAATGAGGCGTGAAGGTGGTGGAGCCAAATCCGTGTCTGACGGCTGAGACTGTCAGCTGTGCTGCTGTCACAAAATGTGTGAGGTCTTGATCTGCAGTCAAACTGAGCTGCTGGGTGTCGGTCAGTGTGATGCACATGGTCTAGACCAGTCGTCCTCAACTGGCGGGTCAAGACCCAAAAATCATTGACAGGTCTGTTCTGATAGAGTTGCAGGCAGAAGGGAAACAAATAATGGAAAACACAAATGATAATGTGTAACCAACCATATAATTGTGCACAATTAGCTAGGTAAGCACACTAGCAAAATGCAAAAGGAGAAAATGCTACCTACATATTTTATTGTTGGCGTCAAAGTTTGCGCTTCTATCTGCAGAAAGTAACATGGACAAGTTTGCATGGTGTAAATGCCCTTGAAAACCATAAACAAAACTAGGCAAGGAAATATGACTCGGATCACTTACAATGATAGACTGATGGATATTTTTGGTCAGGCTGCTTAACTGTGATTTTTGGCTAGTTTGAGACTATTACATCGGTTTCCTTGACCGACATAAGTGTTAACTTTCTTGTATGGCCATTCCAAAATATACTGTACTAACAAAACAAATACTCTAATTATAAAGAGAATAAAATAAACTAATTAATTAATTATTTTGTCTGAATTGTATGTAAGTGCAAATAAGAGTTTATTTAATTTCAGCATTTGTATTAATCTCCATAATACAATATATATGGACGATATAGATTATTATATATATATCATACAACAACACACACACACACACACATGTATATAGTATATACAAAATACAATTTAAATGGTAACAAAGTGGTAGCACATTCTTTTGATGTATTCTGTTTTGTGCAGCAAATGCCTGCCTGAAGAAAATTAAACTGAATATAAGGACATATTCAAACAAAAAACTCACTATAAAATAAAAATCTAATTCTCAACCCAGCTACAAACATCTGAACACATCTCAACTAAAAGATAAAACATTAGTAATACACTTCCGGTTTAAACCGGTATATTTTGCGCAATGAACAATTCCAGTACTATGTAGGGTTGACAAAAATGTTCAATGTACAATCTGAAGTCCTGAAGTAAGCCTAGACTAGATCAAATTTTTATATATTAATAGGATTCTAAAGATCCAATCAAACTATGATCTGTGACTTCATATGCAGATAATCAATACAACAAATATGCATATGAATTGGGGGGGGGGGAACAAAACCTTTAGATAGAGTAATAATGCACTCGTAATGGTTACATACTCATTTAAAGCCATAAGGCATAGCCTAAGCTATTGCTTATTTGATTACAAACACCAAAAGTACATTAGGCTCAAATGAGCTAATGCAAAGGGATATTAGCGCTCGTCAGCGGTCAGCGGGCCTAAAAGAGATGACAGATATCGCTACAGACCGTGACGGAGGCGGTGACGGCAGTGATGGCAGGAAGATACAGGCAGCTCAACAGTACCTAATTCACTAAATGTCAAGCTCTCTGATGAAGAATAAAATGGTTCTGAAGTGCAATATGCTTGTGTTTAATGACATCAATAAGCCTTGCAGGAAATTTCATTTATACTACATTATTGCTTCAGTGCCTCAGGTGCTTCTCTTTTGATATATGAGAGAAGAGAATGAGGGGGTCTTGAAAGGGTGCGTGGGTTCTGTTCGAGACGGTCCGCAGCCGTTCACTCTCACAGATGATGGAGTATATGTGTCCGACAAGATGGTGAGGGGTCTTGTAGAGAAGACGTGTGAATGGGTGCAACATGTTCCCTCATCATGTGCCAATGGAGAGGGGACTGTCCATGCTAACATCACCGGTTGGAAAAACAATATACCGGAATTATAGATCTTCCATATATACTGTAGGCAGCGGAAACAGACAGTATACTCAAATTATTCAGTTCAGTTTATTTAAAAAAAAATCATTTTCATTTAACACCATTGTATTAGGCTTCTCATTTAAACAATTGCATTGTGGTAAACTGACTTGAAACAGCTGCATTTTGGCTCGTTTTGAAAGAACATGTTTCAATTAAGTAGGCCAAACATAACATTTGATGCTTGTTCAATTTACTTAAGTAAATTAAGTTAATCCAACACAATTCTTTTCAACCACTTTACTTAATTAATTTGAGTTAAAAGTACATAAATGATTTTAGTTGTGTAATTAGGAACAGGATTTCACCTTCCTATCATGCTTTGCACAGGGCTGGATAGAGAGAGTAAATGTTGGAATAAAATGTTATTTTATGCATTTTTTTTATCCAGATGATAAAATTGGGAGATGTTTCATGTTCTTTTATGTTTGTATTTAAAAGAGTTTCTGGTTTAGTGTTTTTGGGGGTTATCATTGTGGTGAAGTGTAGAGCATGTGCTTGGGTTGAGGACCTGCTAACAAGAATTAAAGTTGTTTTAATAATAATAATAAACAACTACTTTGGGCATGCCATGGATGTGACAAAACCATGTTATGACTAACAATACAAATCTTTACAGAGCAAAGATTTTGTGAAAATTGCTCTTGTCAGACAACTTTTGTAAAAAATTGCCCTTGCATTCATTAAATAAACTAATAAATTAAATTGGATTACTTGTTTTAATTTTTGTTTGATATTAATTTTAGAATAACTGAACTTAATCGTTTTGGATTAAAACCTCAAACTTTTTCATTTCAATTAAATGGCATTGAATTAACATTATGCAATAAACTTAAGTTTACTGAAATAAATTATGTTAATTAAATGCAACATAACCCAGTTACGTGGAACCGGTTGACAAAGTTAAGAAAATCCAACGTATGAGGTTGAAGTGCAACATATTCAGCTTCAAAAGCAATTTTGCTACTGTTGTACAATAACAGACTGCTGCTCTCTTGCTTCATCTCAGTCACAAACAATCTTAAAATTACAACATCACAGCACATTTATTATGTAAATAATGGCTTTAATATTATCTTCTCTCAATGAACAGGGAGAAGAGAAGAGAAGAGAAGAGAAGAGAAGAGAAGAGAAGAGAAGAGAAGAGAAGAGAAGAGAAGAGAAGAGAAGAGAAGAAGAAGAGGAGTAATAAACACTAAATATTTGCATAATGCACCCAATGTACAGTCATGGCCAAAGGTTTTGGCAGTGACATAAATGTTGTGTTTTGCAGAGTTTGCTGCTTAAGCCGTTTATTCACATTGTTTCTAGATTATTGTGTAGAGTGATCGGATGCATTTTAAATAATTGCTAAAAGCTTCATTGGCCAAAAAATGAACTTTTCACACACAAAACAAAAATTCACTGTTTTTTTATCCTGACACAAAATGACCAGCTACCATTAATTGACTAATCATATCAGCAGCATATGTGAAAATGTGAATGAGTATCAGTCAGGTGAAATCACTATCATACTAATTAGATAGTAAGAGCAGACTGATTGCTATAAAAGGAGGGAAGAAGCACTTTCAATCATTGTGTTCTTGTTAGCAATGGCTACCTCCATCATCGCTTTGCATCAAAATGGCCTCACATGCAAGGAAATTCCTACAAAGAATATTGCACCTGAAAGAACCATTTACCGGATCATTAAGAACTTCCAGGAGAGAGGTTCAACTGCAGTGAAGAAGTTTTCAGGACGTCCCAGAGTGTCCAGCAAGCACCAGGACCGTCTCCTCCTGAGGAGTCAGATACGGAATCGTGTCACCACCAGTGCAGAGCTTGCTCAGGAATGGCAGCAGGTTGGTGTGAGAGCATCTGCACACACAATGAGGCCAAGACTTTTGGACACCGGCCTGGTGTCAAGAAGGGCAGCAAAGAGCCCACTTCTCTCCAGGAAAAACATCAGGGACAGACTGAAATTCT
>JADLZN010008870.1:0-27113 GCA_018155175.1 Sinocyclocheilus anophthalmus | reverse complement strand
TAATTATTTAGTTGTACAATAGATTCATTTATGTATTTTATCAATCCAGCGATAATGTCCTGAGTTATGAGATGGATATATCTTTTCGGTGGTGTATTTGTCTTGTTCGGATTTTACTATCTAAATGATAAACTTAACTGTGCGGTGTAGATGTAACGGTAGTAGTGATTGTTCAAGAAAATGTCTCAGCAAGGCTACCTGCTTCATTCGATTTCAAAACTACAGTAAAAATTGTGTAAATTATATATCTAGTTTTTCCTCTTTTAAATTCAATTTTTTTAAAATATTGCTTAATTACCTAGATTAATCTTGTTGTGATGCGCTTCAAACGTGATCTTTCTAAGACGCAATTTTACTCCAGTTCCATAATCCCTTTAATACATGCTGATTTTGTGCCACAAAAAAAACATTTATCTATTATCCTACTTAATAAATGTCTTGCGCAAAAAAGGCCTCCTTCCCTCGTTCCGCTTCGCCCCGCCATTACTATTTACTTTCTGCGCCGAAATGGTTTAACCCCCCCCCCCCACCACCCACTCTCCCCCCACACCCCCCCCCACCCCCCCCCCCCCCCCCCCCCCCCCTTACCCCCCACCACCCCCCCCCCCCCCCCCCCCCCCCCCCACACCAATACCACCTCCTTTTGAGCAAATATTAACCCGCCCCCAAGGGACCAGCACCCATAAACATGAAAAACGATGTTATCTTTGGAAACAGCATCTGCGAAATGCATTTTCTTTCAATTTAATAATACGCCTTACAACATCATAAAAACATTAATTGTTAATGGTCTCTCGGTGAATGATATAAATGTAATGCTTTAAAAAACTTAAGCCTGTGTCCCAGTGTAGGTATCAGAACCATGTTTTTTCCATTTAGCATAAGACATGGGGGGAATAAGGTAAAATTGTATAACTATTCTAACTTATATCTTTTCTTTTAGTATCTTGCTAAATAAAAATCAGACATGGTACCCTGTGAACATTTACTGCACCTTTTCCATGTTCACCATTCAATCTATAAAATTGCAAAATATTGGTCCAAATGCACCAAAAACAATGCTACAGTCTGTTCTCACACTGGTGTTTCACTTAGTGAATAAATTTTATTTCTCATCTGACTCAAGTTTAGTTCAGTAGTTACAAAACAAAAGCCATCTCCTATGAGGACACCAGCAACCCCACACCATGATAAACTCTACAGTCCACAAGACAGCGACAGAGTGGGAATGCCTCCATTCTAGTAGCCAGAAAAGACGACGAGAGATAGATGCCTCAGTGATACGACACAGAGGAGGGAGGCCAGAGGTGTTGGGTACATCTATCAACAAGTGTCTACTACGCCGGACCTTGGTCACATTAAATATCCCTATCAACTGAACCTCTCCCTGTTAAAATTCCCCTTTATACTTATCAGGTAAGCGCTGTACTCAGTCTACTCGAAGAAGAAGTCACTAAAAGCTTCACTTGAGGAATGTTTTTTCTAATTTTTTTTAAGTAGATTAAGACGAAGACATGACTTGCATGGAATATAAAAACGTTTTTTAAGAAATAATTTTTTTTGGAAAGAGGAAAAACTAAAGAATGATCAGATCGAGAACCGACTCCGAATGCATGGCAGCTACACCAACTGACGTACTGGCAAGTTCACGGCACTTGACTTCCAAGCTATCAGGCGACCATATAAGAAGACGATCGTTTGAACTTACACAGACCAAACTCAGTTCACAACAGAACATACGAGAGACTATCCGTCCACACGTCAAAGGGACGCACACAAAAACCGCCACAACGACACGCACCACACGCACATACACTTTGCCAAATTACGGATCTGCGTACTGCTAAAGCAGGCGCTTTTTACCCTTCTAATCATCAGTGCACAATACTCCAGGGGGGAAACTCGGTTTGTATTGCTTGCAATGAGCCAAGGTAATATATATGTATGGACTCTACGCCTTGCTCAGCAACAGAGAAGCTTGTCACATCGTTCTTTTTTTTCATTTTCTTTTAATGTTCATTGGTAAGTTCTAAAAAGGCCTGAAAGGCAACCCCATCTACAGTTACTAGGAAGGAATAAACTCCAATCTAATAACTCACTACTACAACACAGCTTAGCTTTGTAAATGCAACAACTGAATGACTGTATTCCTATGGCTAGACAATACTTGTTTTCTTGTTTGCATGGTTCTTTCTTTTGTTTTTCTTTTTTTTAATAATTTGAACTACCATAACCACCATTTCGTAGTCAGTAACACTTTTGCTACACACTGACTCGGGGCAGGTTATATTACAAACACAATCTCATAAACCAGAGTACTTGACAGCGAGAAAGACTGAGATCAAAGCATGTAGGTACGGGGCCACCGTTTCGTGTGATTTCTGCAGCTTGCCACACCGTTAACACGTTCTCCTGGCCTCGTGCCGCTCTCCCCTCAGACACGCTCGGTGTAAACACTAGTTGTTTTGTCACACCTCGGATTGGTTTTTTTGCTCCTCGAATGCTACTGCTCCGGAGTGCAGCTCCCCCCTTGCAATCGTCTCAAAAACACATCACTGAACATCACATCGCACAGCTCTACTCAAAGTCTTCTGCGAAAATATTAGGCGTAGCTTCCCTTTCTTTGTTTTTTTTTCAAACGCAGCTTGTTTTTCTCCTACGTTTCATGAAAGTACAGGGATCTGTCGTTCCTCCTACCGTTTTGGACGTTTCCAGGCACGGGCCTGTGAGAGTGTGCGATTACCACAGGATGTTTTTCTCCAAGGTGGTGGTCATCCAACGTAGTGGGTGGTACAAACCGCCAGAGGAAAGGGACGCCCAGACAGATCAACACTGGGTGATTTAGTTTCAGTCGCGCCCAGGAGACAGAACAACACCAACAGGTGAGAGAGAGAGGAAGAGAGAGCAGGATGACCGACGAGAGAGAGAGAGAGAGGGAGGCGCACAGTCTGTTTTCAGTATCTCACTCTTCACATTCTGAGAACCTGGAAAGGCCGCCACTGGTTCAAGGAACCTGTGTTGCCTGCGGGACAAGCTTCAACATTTCTACTAGCGAGCATGTCAAAAAGAATCATAACAACACAGAAAGTAGTATCAGATACCACAAGGGATTTGGTTTTTCAAGAAACATAAAACACATGGAAGCAAAAAATCTTTTTTTCAATTGTTTCCAGCTCACTAAACATACAAATCTTCTTTCCTCATCCACGGAGAATGCAAACTCGTGCCAGCCGAATACCCCCCATCTGAGCTGTCACAATTTATTAGTATTTTTCTCCCTCTTGCTTTGAGTCTTTTCTCGCTTAAATTATTATGCCTTTTGATAAGCTAAGTCCCTTGCATCGTCACAGTCCTCTTACTTCTCTTTTCGCCGCCTGCTCTTGGCCGCTCGTCCCATATCTTTAGGGGAGGTGCATGTAGTTTCTGAGTTAGTCCTGCATCTCTGTGTCAGTTATGCTATGGTCGGGGGCTAAGAGAAGTGGTGCAAACCGTCGCGGACGCCCTCTTCCTCCGCCCAAAGTGAATACAGTTGAATGATGAACAAACGCAGATTTACCACACCACCGACACGTGTCCTCTCTCTCTCTCTCTCTCTCTCCATCTCTCTCTTTCACAAAAATGCTACAAACCATTCATCCTAACCAGAAAACAAGAAAGAGATTTTGTTTTAATGCAATTGGGATTTTACGGTAACACTTCACAGGGCACAGGAATTCAAAGAACTCTCAGGGTATTAGCCTGTGATGAGGCCCCCTAGTGGTCCATCACTAATAACTAAAACTGTTTTATTAAAGCAGTACCAGTGATTCAAGGTCCATCTTAAGTGTTAGCAAATCGTACATACTTTGATGCCATTGACACAACGACAACAGGTTTTCTTTACACACAAAACCAAATTATTAAAACAAAAAACTTTAAACACATTGCCTTTGATCACTAACTTATGATTTAAAGCAGTTATTATAATATATATATATATGATTTAGGGTGCATTTGTAAAAAAGAAAAAAAGAATGACCACTGTAATGCCTTTGTGTGTGTGTGTGTTTTTAAACGTCGACTATAAACCTCTCCATTCACATGTACCGTTAACCTCTAATGGCACTAAAGAAAACACATCTTGTGAATTATTAGATAAAACGTTAAGACATGGGAGGAGGGTAATTTGAATACTTTCAGACTTCTTCCAGCTCTAATATAAAGATATAAATATATAAAGTCTTGTAATATAAAGACAATAACTCTCTGAACATTGCACTTGTGCAATTACTGCTGAAGTTTGAATCCAGTGAAAGTGCTTACTGCTTTTTTTCCCCTATTTATGTGCTATCGCCGTTTGAACTAAATAATATAAATGTTGTTTAATTCCCTCTACAACCCCTAAGAAAATTATTTGGCAATAAAATCTACAGAGTGCATTTCCGAGTCGTGTTCTTTTTTTAAAGTGCCTCTATGAAAATGACAAAATGAAATTAAAACATGCATTTATTTGAGTGTGCTCTCGCAAGAAATGTTATGGAAATGAAACGAGGAGTCAGTTCCCCGCTAATAATGGAATAAAACATCGTCATTTAGATTTGCCAAAGAGCAATAACGCTGACGCCCACTCACTTTGCATTATGCGCACATCTGAGGCGTGCACTTCTTTAACAGACACACTTTCCACTCAGATGTCAGACGCTTCTGAAATTGCTGATAGAGATTAAGAAAAATAATTAACCACTTTTGCGTTCTCAGATACATTTTTTTTCTCCCAAATGCCACTGCTCTACTATTTGAGAAATTTTAAGAGAACTATTTATAAATATAAGAAAACACAATTATTTATTTATTGTTTTGTTTCTATGGTCATTCTTCACCCATGCCTATACGATAGCAAGTGTGGCTAAAATTACATTTGAAGTCTTACTGCATGCCACCTTACCGACTTTAAATTACCCCGACTCTAATGAATTTATTTCACAAACACAAAAACACCACGTGCCCACAAAAACTGGGGTCGCTGAAGACTCTGACTGCCGCCTATATTAATCTAAAACCAGCTTCTTATCAGGCGTCATTGTCTCGTTTTCATGTATTACACAATTAAAACGTATTAATTTATCACCATCATAAATAAATTACACCAGTGATCTTTATACATAAATACCAGACTGCCCAGGATAAGCAAAGCACATGCAAACCGGTTTCTTCAACTTGCTGCTCAGACTGAAGGATGAAGTGCACAGTTTGCTCAGGACGATCTGGCACAGCTATAAGACCCCGACATTGGCAATACCCACTCCCATCCATGTTGAAAATAAGACGATGTTACTCAGTCATGTCTTTAACTGTGAACTTTCATGTAATCCAAGCCAGTTAATTTTAGTGGAGTTATGTATCAAATCTGAGAGTGATGGCAGTGTTTTTCAAAGCTGTATGCCCCGGTCAACAGACTCCTACAGTGGATGTGTCGCATTTTTTGTGTCCGTGAGGAATTAAGATCATCTAACCATACATGATAAATTAAATTACTTATTCTAGAGTTTTTACAAAACTGCCTGTATCCCAGGGGACAGGGATGACTCGTGCTTCCCTTAACGAAAGTTTCTGGTAATGAGTTAAAGATTCAGCCCTATTTGATTTACACCTCATTCATGAACCTAGTCAACCTGGAAGGTCTATATTTAAGGCCGCATTCTTTTCCCTCCAAATCAACTGCCCAATGCGATCTGGGAGACTAGACACACAACTTTATGATCATCACAACCTTTTTTCCTCCTCCCCCTGTTCTGATCAATTGGGAAGTCTCCTGTCACGCACTGCGGAGAGATTGCTTAAGTATTTCAACACCCTAGAAATACTTATCATACTCTGGCCTGTCAAAATCTATGTGTTTCGGTTGTTTCTCCCACAGGCCTTCGAAATCTCACTGAGTTCTTTGTTCATCCAGGGCATTTGTTTCCCTTGCCGCTCAGGTTAAATTATTTTAGCCCCCCAGCGATTCAAATCACTAGTATTAATGACCTCGCCTCGAAGTTCACTCAGTTAATAACCGGTTCTGAAATGGGACACTCAAGCGTTCTAAAGTGAATCACGAAGGAAGGGAAATGTGGTTGGGCCTCTTACCTGCCTCAAGTTGCAAATCACACGTCAATCTAGACAAGCGAGGCCTGGAAACGTAATACACGAACTATGCTAAGAGGCACAGAGACTCCAGGACGCCATTCTTATGTAATACAATGGCGTCATGCTTACAGAACGGCTAAATGAAAAGCAGACAGAACATAGCACAGCACAGGCTGGAGAGCACGCCAGGAACAAGGGCCCAGCACCATGTGGGGGAAAAGCAGTCAAAGTCGTGACATTTCCTAAACCACTTTCTTTTATTCCCGGCCATGAGTTTAAGGCGATAGCGACTCTCCATCTAAACCGGGCGGTCTTTATACCATGACCCTACTCAGTGTATTCTATTTATACATGAACCAATACTCCACCTAGCGTCTATTGTCGTTTCAAGGCCGCATCGTTTTAGGCGTTCCATGAGAACAGGGGTCATTTAATTTGGAGGAAAATGTCCGCGGACTCATGAATTTGAACTATGACATAATGTTATAGCAATCCTGATACGGCAGCACCACCGCCTTATGGAAAGGAGTAGGGAACAGTTACTTTGCACATGGCATTGAGGAATACTGTTTATCTACACTTATGTGCTAGCTACTAAGTGATTTAGCCAGTTGCAATATCATCGTTTTTAACCAGCAATTGAGTGCAGCGTTTTGGGCTAGTCTGAAAGTCTCTGTGTTTTTGCGATCATAATGATAGTTTAGATGCTAAGTGATGTGGTTCGCCATCCATCTCCTGTGGAACAAACACACAACACAGGCACATTCTGCCACGGAGGGTTGCTGTGTTCTCTCCCAGGGAACCGGTGTCGCTGGAAAAGGTGTTTTGGGAAAGGCTCCGACCTATTGTATCTCAGCACCAGTATTTCATAAAGATGTCATAGCAGTCAGCCGTGCGAATACACACACAATAAGCGCGCGTTTTCCCCTCTTTTTTTCTCCACGACGCAAGGGAAGGTGCCTCACTCAAATATATTTTTAGCAAGGTTTTAAGACAAGGATTTGTTTTTTCTCCCTATGAATCCACTTGTAGTGGATTCACAAAGACTACGAAGCAATCCCGGCACACACTCCCTCATCTCCCCGCAAAGCGTAAAAGAACAACAATGTTTTGGAGGAAAACGGAAGACCCCAACAGAATTTCTCTTCATCGCCGAATGAACGTTGGGCTTGTGTGGGTCTTAGATACCAGTCATAGAGCGGGAGCACAAAGAGCAGGCTGCCCGTGCCTGTGCACCACTGAAAAAGCCTCTGCTCCCGCTTGCTGCTTAAAATGCACCCACGAGGACAAGGACGACTACGTCCATAGGTACAACAAACAGCTTCTTTCTTTTCTCCCTTTGTCCACGGCGTTTGCCCTCCACCAGCATGACTAATAGCAGAGAGGTAACCACCTGCCTCAGATGGTGGATAGCAGAGAACGGACACCCCCCACAAAATGTTGTCTTCGCAACGAATCTACACCAGAATGAGTTAGTATAACATCCACACACGCCAAACCCGAACTCGACTCCGACGCCGGTCAAAGAACAAGCACGACCCCCCCGGTAGTAGTTCAATTCCCGGGACAGAACAGAGGGCTGGGCATGTGGATGTGGACCCGTGTTTGCTCTCTGACTCAGTCCTATATTCTGGGAGCAGAGATTACTCCCCACTGATTAATACAATACCTACCACTGAGCAAAATTTCAAGCTTTCAACACCTCAGATTGTTGGCAATCTGTCTGTTGTGCTGATTCGCTTTTCTCCCACTCTAACCACAAATTAGTTACTGCTCCATATCTCACTTAGATTTGCTAATGATCATGACTCAGGGATAACGGAATGTGCTGATCTATTCTTTTTGAATACATAAATACAATACAACAGGCTTGCACCTGAACTTTATCATCCATTTCAAGCACAAGCGAACACCCCCCCCCGGGATATTGGATTAACAAATCGAAAATTTACCAACTAACATCGCTGTACAAATATCTTTGTGTTAACACGTCTACTAAGGGGATTCAGACGCGCGCAATCCTTTCATTCACCCCAGGTGATTCTTTTAATCCTGATCACTTGGGTGCGTCATTACAATAACTACAGGCTTGTGAAGGGGGCCGACCGTGGGGACACGGACCTACCCGCACCCATGCGCAAGTCGAGGCAACATAGATGTGGGCACAAATGTGCTAATATAATGAAAAAAGGACTCGTTTTAGGACAAGATCACGAGCACTCTCTAAAAAAGCACTTTCCCCTCTCCCCTTTCTCCCCCTTTCTCTTCCTTCTTTCATTCCCGAGCAGATTTGAATGTTTCTTTCGGTCTCTCCAGAGGTCATCTCTCTGTTTCTGTGCACTGTTGTTATGAATATTCCTATCGGCCAAGCCCGCCCTTGTCTAAGCCTCTCCCCATTATTCCCTCAGTCTTTTTCCCACAGGCCCGGCGATGGCCACGGCATGACAGCCACACTAAACCCCCCGCATTAATGGAAGGAAATGGCATTCGATCTCCATTTGATCTCCTAATAATTTCTGCTGAAATGATAATTAGCGTCCTCACAATCCTCTGACTGTGAGAGAACAGTGTAAAATAAAACAGCACTCTTGTAGCAGAAATGACACTTCACTCAACAACCGCTAGTATTCAATAACAAATACGTTCTTCTCGTATGCATATTTGCACAGCCCTCCGAAACGCGCACACACTCGGGCCTCGTCCGCTGGCGACTGCTGTCTGTGATTCTTTTCAACTGACATAATCCTGATTGATTCGTTCAGCAGATAAAAACTCAGTCCACTTGTGCCCTTTACTGCTGGAACATAATACGGCTCTTTATTCTGCAACAATGTAACATAATGGCGTCGGAATGTGAGGAGGAAAAAAACGTTAGGGCTGCGTCTTAAATGACTGTGACACTCTGTGGTTCAAGCTCAAGCAGTGGTCTAATGTAAAAGAGAGAAAGGAGGAAGAATCTGACCGATGACCCCCGGGTTGAAGAACCCGAGGGTGAGAGAGAAGACCTGTCAGAAAATCATTTAGCGAACGATTACAGACGTGCCCCCCCCCAAAAGGTCGATTCGCAGGTGCTGGTAACGCTGTCATTGTCTTTGCACCTATTCAATCGTGTGACATGGCCTCAACATTTCCAGTACCTGCTGAGATTGGGTTGACGTTCTGTTTTAAATATTTGATTCAGTCCCGCCCCCCCCCCTTAAGTTTTGCAGCTTTTAATACAAAGAATCTTTTTTTTTGAAAAAGCACGTCGTTTACACCACAGACGGTCCATTTTTGTTCCATAGGGACGGATTGGAGATATGAATCATGCGTTTTTTATTTTGCAAGGTTCCGCTTTTTAAATAGCGCCAAACACACGCCTAACACCCTCGTCTGCATAAGTTGGTGTGTGCCATTTCAATGGACTTGCCAAAATGTAAAATAATTAGAAACTTAGAAATTTAAATTGATAATTTCCTTCGAATTTGAATTTGCAGGTACCCAAATTGTTGCTCCCTAGAAGGATCATCCCCACCACGCAGTGTGATTATGAACCAGTATGGAATTTACTAATTAAACCAAATTCAAAGGAAATCCATATGATTGTAATGTTAATTGAAACAAGAACAGTTAAGGTACACAGTCCTTGGAAACTGTTTTGAAAATAGTTTTTCAGGATCAATAGCCTAGCGGACCAACTTGATAGACACCGTTATAAAGAGTCTCTCTCTAAACGTGTTATAACAGTAATGAAATGATTAAACTATTTCCATTAAAAACATAACATTTTTTATAACAATAGAACGTTCGACATAGAGTCCGGCAGAAATACCCGCTTCAATTTCTCAGAATGCCTTATTCGGGTTACTATTGCTGAATTACAATTCAGTAAATTCAGTTTATTCAATTTCCTGTGGGGCATGGCCATTTAAATTAAAAACGAAACTCATGAATGTGAAGGCAGCCAATTGTTCAGTTCTGAATTTCGCACAACCCAGACATACACATGAATGCAAAGTTTTGCTTTTGTCGCAACCGCTTCCTACATGGCATACACAAAAACAATGAGTAGCAGGAAACAAACAGAACATTTTATGTGCTGTAAGAAAATGAAAAAAAAAAAAAAGCTCATCACAAAGGAGACCAACAGACGCAGCCTCATTCAAAAACATTCAATGTCTGAGATGTTTGAATACTTTATGCGATTCTGTTCCAGCAGTCCTTTTCTCTCTCTTTCGTGCGGCTTAGGGCAGTGGACGAATTGTGAGTCATAATCTTAGAAGAGTCGGGGGTCCCTGGCCCGCGTAGCCGGCGCTATTATTAGCGCAAGACATCCCGGCCAACGCAACGCCCTTCGCTTCCTAAAATTTGTGCGACGTCGAAACCCCTTCTCCACGCTCAGCCCCCGAAGCGGCACGCACAGACGAACGCCGAACATTGAGTAAGTCAGACCGCTCAAACGACCCCCTGGTCCTTAGTGCCCACCGTCTCTGTCAGTACCTTATATTGTTGTGAAACCTAGCGAGAATTAGAACAAGAGAATGGGAGTAGAAACGAGCCGAGAGTGGTTAATGTAGCAACACAGAACAAGTCCTTTATCCTGATTCTGGAGGGAACTGCTTTACCGGCGACATTCCCCTTCTCCTCGGGTTCCCAGCACACGTCCCAACCAGCGATATCACGAGGGCACATCGAATCCACCAACACGCGTTTAAGGGGGGAAGGAACAATCATTTCCTGCAGCAGCGTGTCCTTCCACAACGCGCTCTATCGACTCAGCAGCCGATTCTTCTTACATACTCTCCTCAGATCAAGCAACAGTCTCTCGTAAGAGAAGAGAAGAGAGAGAGATTTGGGTGTTTTAAGTGGGAATGTAGGCTGACAGGCTTTTGCTGCTTCTGACATGTGATAGAAACTAGGTTTGCGTCTCCCTGTGTTCATTTTGGAGTTTGGACGGAGATGAGAGAGCGAGAGTGTCGCAGCTTAAGCGCTGATAGTTCTGTCTTAACAGCTCTTTATTCTCGCACACACATCGCAGTTTTGACTCCAGGCACCTCCGGAGTCACTTCTACTTTTCTCCACATTTGCAGGCCTTTTTTGTTTGTTTTTAGAGGAAGGAAATGGCTCCTAATCCATACGTGACACACACATCCATGCATGCGCGGCACATTTCATGAATTGCAGTGCGGGAAACTCACCAGCACCTGGCTGAGTGTTTTTTTTTATATGATTTTGCCTGCTTCCCCACTGGTCTCTGATGATTCAACAGTTCCTGCTCTAACATCTGCTACTTACTCTTACTGGGTCTCAATTAAGACAGCAGTATTTATGAATCTGCTCTTATTTACATTTCTATTTTTCTGCATATGTGCGCAATCGGCGGCCAAAACAGCCCCTCTGCCCCACACAGCACGCAGATGTTTCTTCAGCGGTGCCAAGAGGTGAGCGCTCAGTTTGAGAAGAGCAAAGCAAGAGTGCGAGTTAAACAGAGGGAGATTTAGGACCGCAAGATTTGCAGCTTTACTGTCACACAGATGAGAGCTCCTACTCTCAGGTGATTGTAAAATATGGGAGTTTGATTGAGGGATTGTGGAATTGGTGAAAGCCATTTCCCCTGTTAAAGAGAGGTGGTTGGTGTTGGAAAAGCCCACCTTTGTGTGCATGTGTGTTAGAGAGGAGCGTGTAAGAATTTGTGAGTCGAGGGATTGCTTTAATTAACTACAGTCCTTTTTTTAGTTTTTAAGTGTTTGTGTTTGCTTTCAAGTCAAGGTGTTTTTAATTAAACCATCATGTTCTTCCTATTTGGCAATCACAATGTCCTTCCCCCAAAAAGCACGATTTTGTTTTCTTTTTTTTCACCAGACAGTACAGCATGTACCCTCCAGTATGGAGAGGCCCCAAACACAACAGACCTACGTCTATACGTACACCTCATCCAACAAGCCCTGTTACAGTTTAGGGTCACAGTAAGCTTTTTATGTTTTGTATAAAGCAAGTCTCTTGATCCAGGTTTCCGTGTCACGTGATCCTTCAGAACGCATCTAATATGCGGATTGTGCACAGCTACCATTTCTCCAGTAATCTACTGTGCTCGATCGCCAATTCCGCCTCACGGGCCCTATTTTAACATTTTGGAGTTTTATTTTCGGTTTTGGAGCACTTACGACACATCTATGTGCGGTATACGTAGGGCCAAAATGAACCATCTCAAGTATTTTTACAGCTCCTATTCTCCAGGAGGCTTGTCTGCTGAGGCATAAAGGTCGAATACTTGGTCGCTCATGAATATTCATGAGCTATTTCCTCTATGATTGGCCGGTTGTTGTCCTGAGTGATGCTGGCGCGGCCCCCCCCGAGGTCAGTGCCGCCGTCCCACCCGCCTCGCGGCGGCATCGCACAAAACCGAGGAAAACACGGGAGGATCAAAAGTGCCCTGGTCCTTTATCAGCGCCAGATTCACGGTACATGAGAGAGCTATAAACTATTATCCTCATCTTGTGGGACGACTGGCGCCACCTGGTGCTATCAGAATCGAACGCTAAACCTCCACAGCCTAGCAATTATCAGCAATGAATTTGATTGGCGCAATTAATCTGCTGCCGCTGCAGACAAAAAAAAGGTTACGACAGCTTTTGTGGTTACCGCGATAAACCGAGTACAGACGGGACAGAAAGATCGCAAAAATGCTACGTTTCTGTAGCGGCACACTTCTTATCAGACAAAGGTTTAATAAAGTATTGGCGCTTTTGTTGGGTATGGGGCAGGGCTACAGATCTCTTGCCAGATGTTATCTGTGCATCTCACGAATATGTCGTGTAATGAATAACCTGTCTGTGTGCATGTGTGATCAACAACACAAAACTGCGATTCTATCTAATCATTTGTACTAGATTAACTACATGTGTGATTAATGTGACTGGAACCAATAATGTAGCTGTAAAAAATAGTGCCTGCTCAGAAAATGGCAATGATATATACCTCATTCATCATGATCCTATAGAAGATAACGCAGGATGAGTGTCTTATATACACCGTCAAATGTGACTCATCCCTCATAGTACCGATCCTGTCAGGACATCCATTCCTTAGTGAGAGTGTAAAATACAGTCGGTTTCCGATTGGTTTCGTGGTTAAAGAACACCTTTATAGACATGGTATCCGACATTGAGTTTGATCAGCAATGGCATCTTTTCGTATGGGACGCAGCGTCTGTCCTGGGAGGTTTCGCAAAAGCGCCCGAGCTGGCCGAAGGTGGGCGCTGCTCGGCCTGGGTGGGGGAATGAAAAGCAGCGGTCTCCTTCGGGTGACTGTATTAGTTTCTGCTCATCAAACTATTTTCGTATGAAACGGTCGTCGAAAAACAATCAAAAGCCTACTTTTGCAGCTGTGTGAATTTATTGGAGCTGACTGTTTTGCACTTAAGGTATTCGTATTAAATAGCCTCCCTCGACTCAGGTTAGTCAAAAAAGCCAGGGGGACATAGTTTCAGTTTTGACAATATGGACCTCTCTCACTGCGTGGGTCATTCATTCTCCACCTACTTTCAAAGCTATCACTTCATGTGCGACAAATGAGAGCAATTCAGGGTAATTTGCCTCCCATTCAGATCATTCTCAGGGAGATTTCAGGTGCAAGGTTGCAGTCGCCGTTCCGAATTCACCCACAACAGCGGTTGAAATGGGATTCATGCTATTGTGCACGCGCAAATTTCAAGTTCCTTTCCACAACGCCTTTCCTCCATCACAGGGGGCGTTGTTGCTTTGTGCAGAGGATGATGACTAGGTTTCGTTTATCTGTGGACCTTTTGTGTGCACCTAGCTAGTAATGAGTTGTAGCTGAACCAACCAAACATGTTCATGTTAAGCGGCGGTCACACCAATACTTTTGTTCCCAGATACGCATAAGTCTTCCTCCATAAAATGTATGGAGTCTACTGGTTGAAATAATGGAGAGATGAGTCTGTAGGAATATAAATTACAAATGGCTGTAATTGCCAAACGAAATTAACTAATTAAAAACATCAGATTAATTTCCATTGTTCTAAATCGGTGTTTGATCTGTAGTGTGGCCATGCCTGTGGACTCTGGACCTTGCTTTGTTGTGTTTCAGAGTACTTGACTAAGCGAGCATCAGACTTTATGTTAAGAAATTCATTACACCCCTCCAAGGCTAAAACCAGTGAGCAAGCTGTCAGTGTGTGGTCTTCAACAGTATTCCCCACTCTTATCCCTTACCCATAAAACAGTAATGTGTTGCCGTTACAACACAACCCAGTGGACAAGATCCACTCGCCAACCCTAATGATTGCCATTGAAGAAACACAACGACTGCATCAGAATGATTATAAAAAGCTCGGTATTCTATTCCCATCTCCCCCAGACAAGACGTGGTGTATAAATCCATGGGAATTCCCCAGATGCGAAAATACACCTGCGGTTCTTAAATAACAGACCCACACTAGCAGTGTTATCGAGATCCACAGGGTTATCTGCGCACCAGAAACGCGAAAGCCTATGTTTACCTTTTATTACCTTATAGCACACGTAAGCGCTGCTTTGTAATATGAAATGTCAATCATATGTGCAGTTGTAGCACTTAGGCAAGGACATGTGTGGTCTTGTGACACAACCTGTAACAACACAAGAAGCTCTAACGTTTCTCTGAAAACCAAACACTATGAAGTCATTTCGGAAGAAGTATGAAAGATATTTATCCATGGAAACAAGAATTATTGAGTCTATTTAGACAGATCACGTTAGAGACCGAGCGGAACAAGAAAAAACCCTTTATTCCTCCCCTTAGTACTTTCCCCTTCGCGACGAACGTCCACTTCCACACTCTGAATGACCTACCTTCTGTTTAGATTTAGGGCAAATTTTATCAATACAAATGCTTTTAGGCTATTCTCAAACCCTAATTGACGCTGCTTTCATGGAACAGACGTCTCTCCCAAAGTGTTATATACTTTCCATCTGCGAATGCTGTTTTAGCATTAGTTCGGGAGGAACGTCTACATACCAGCATGGCCCAGCATCTAATACGACCATGTGAGGGACACAAGGGCTCTTTGAGAATCATTACTTCTGTGTGCTTGTCTAATTGCGACTTAATAAAGTAACGTTAGGCCGCGTACTCGCTGCAGGTTGCTCCTGCCTCGCCCTTGACGTAGCCTACGCATTTTCCAGGAACCCCCCCCCCCCCTCCAAGGAGCCACATCTTTCTGAGTGCACATATAAATGCTAGGAATTCGTGGAAAACACCAGTAATGGCAATACGTACAAGAATACTACATAGCTAATACAACTGATTTAGCGAAAACGCGTCTAATAGTAACCACTACCCCGAAGAGGTTTCCTTTCTGTTAAAAATCCCCCCCTTCAGTACAATCTGCAACAACTTATTGCTTTCCTCACTTTTCTCGCTTTCATTGTTTCTGGCAGGCACCGATCCCCATAACATTCTTTTTGTTCCTTTGGTCTCCTGCTATTTTCTAAGGACCTGAGAAGAACAGCAGATCATGAGAACCCTTAGCCGCTTCCTCTTAACACCATGTGAAATTTACCTAGGATTATAAGTCCCTATGGAGCACAATAACCTTGCTGATAGACCTGACGAAGACTAGATTTGTCAGAAGCACTCTGACACAGCTCAAATAGAGATAAGAGCCCTCAAGTTCCCTTATCAGGTTCAGGAGCTGTCCAGGGAGGAAAGTGTTTTAAAAAGTCACATTGATTTACTTGGATATGAATTCCAATAAGACCGACTCTCTGGACTCTCAGACAGTGTGAGTTATGTGTGTCGACCTGTTTGTCGTGACCGAGAGAGAGATTGCGCCTCGACGCCGTCACTTGTGAACTATGCTGGGGATACCAAGAGGGGGGAAAACAAAAACGTAAAAACAATTGTCGACAACACAAGCCGCCAATAACACACCAGGGCTCATGTTGAATGGTTCGTGGTAACAAATACACGCATTCATGTCCCGTTCCCATCATCTATCGGCGTGGATATTTGCCAGACAAAATAGCCAATGAATGCGGCTATACTCCACTGGACAGTTCACCTACGCACCACAGAAAAACATACCCCCACCACCCTACACACTGAAAAGCAAGCCTCTAAGAATCCTTAATTGCTTCCTGCAAGGCCTTCCTTTGACGCACCTCTTTACCTTCTTGAAGACGCGAATATGAATCTTTCGAAAAGCTGGACGTGTGGCCGAACAATGGACCTGTGTTGGGCCAGGATTTCCCCACCCAGACCAGAGGCGAAGTTTTTAGGCTTCGATGGATGCGAGCAGAAGAAAAAGTCAGAGTATCAATCTGCACCTCCAGCTCCAAGGCCTGAATAAACTCATGTTTCTTACCCCTGTATCTCTCTCCAGAATCCCGTCTCTTCTTACTCGTCTCCCCGCATAAAACAAGGACCTACGAATCGTCTCTCTCTACGCTATCTGTTCATCTCACACTCCGGCTGAGTCGCCTTGATATATGCGAGGTCCACTGGAACCGGAAAGCTTTCCAGCTCGATTTCTGCGGTCGTCACAGCCAGTCTGTGGACGCAAAACATTCAAGGGGACTGTGTTGGCCTCCTGCCCCCTTTCGTGTCCCGGCCTATTAACCTTCCTGTCCTGACAATGGCCTCCCAACAATTATACCACATACTGCTCAGAGACTTCCCCGGCTCTCGCCCCTGAAAACTCAGCACTACTAACTAAGCTTTTCATCGCCCGAGAGTGAATAGTTGCTTCTTCAAATGCACCAAAACGACAGTCTTGCAATTCTGTACCACAATTTGTGTGTCTGCATTGTATGGTGCCTTTTAAAAGACTCGTGATCTGTTAGTACTTGTGTAGTAATGTTCTGTTTTTCTTTTTCTCCCTTGATTTTGCATCTACTCTACCAATATATTAAATATCATGGGATAGTGTGACACTCCACAATATGTTCATATTTATACTCCATTAAATGACATAAAAGCAGCGTTATAAACAGGTCACTGCCAGATTATGATACTTAACCTGGGCTTCAGATAACACACAGAGCAAGGAACCTGAGAAGTCTTGAGAACTCTGAGACAAGTGTTTGTTTGTGTCTTTATCGAGTCCGAAATCAAAGCCTCGCCCCAGTTATGTGTCGACCCATGTTATAAACTCACTCTTTACTGTACATCATCACCTGATCTATAGTCACAGTCAGGACCCACTTGTCTCTGCTCTAATAACTATTCTCAAAGGTACTATAGCGGTCGACAACAGGAGCCGGATAATATTTTTATGTTATCAGTAACACTCCCACGTTTGTTTTCGCAGCCACTCAATGGCCAAAGCTTGGGGATGACAGGAAATGGCAGCGTTTGTTTTGATTTCGACCCCCCTCCCCTTCTACAATACAAGACCAAAGAACGTGGGAGGACCCACAATGCACAATGATCTCTTGTTCAGATTGAAATGCTTTGTGCATTCATCGACAATCGCCCCCCCCCAAACATGCCCAAAGATAACCAGCCAGTCTGATGATCAATAAATAAATAGCAGACAGCATAAAAAAAGAAAGATAGAAAGGGGAAAATAATGACACAAAGGCAGACAGAGAGATTGAGGGTTATTTGACTTCTATTTGTCTTGTTTTGATAGTGGAAAATAGAGAGGAACAAGAGGGAAATGCTAAAGGCACTTTCTATGAATATGGTACACTTTAGTTTCCCCTTTTATACTATAGACACAAATTCAATGAGAAAAGCTCATTTTAAATATATTAAAAATGCCTGCATTCTCCCATTTAAATTGTGATTTTGGCTAAACCGTCCCCTTTCCAGTTAATATTATATAACCGCTTCATAATTTGAATATGCTATTCAAGCATACAGTATCAGTGTCATGAAAGTCAGTGTAAAAAAAGTACTTTAAATATTAGCTGATTTTAATTAATAAAAACACATTTCGAGTGATTTTTTTACTATTACAAAAAATGCTAAATTCCCTAAAATTGTGAAACGCAAGTAACATTTGCACTAATAATTTGTACTATTTTTATGTGATAGAATGGTAAATAATAAAAATTGGTAAATATTGGTAAATAATCAATATTTTCAAATCCCATATTTATTTTTGTTTGTTCATCCATTCATTCATACACTATTTTTGCTAATAGCACTACTTATAGGTATTTTTTTAGTTTTTTTTTTAAATTCATTTGTATTTCTATGACATTTGATTGTTTATTCATATTAATTGAAAAAAAATAAATAATACAAATCAAATTTTAACTGTTTATACTAGTCCAAATTTTAGTAGCATGGGTTTTAAACAAATTAATAAAAGATAATAATAATCATAATAGCAATACTTCATATAAAATTAATTAAAAAAAAATCAAAGACCTCATATAATATTTAGAAATTAAGGTTAGAGAAAAAATTAAGGTTAAGAAAATTTGCAAAATAAATAAATCAAACAAACAAATAACAACACTTTTTAGGGTAGATTTTGTGCATTATTCATGAAAGTGCCTAAACAAGAACATAAATTCTAATGCTACATGCACTATAGATTACATTAGTACTGAATTAATTCTCACACTACTGTAAAATGCAAACAAATTTAAGAACTAAATAACTCAAGAAACTAAATAATATCCATCATATATGTCACAATGAATATTTAATCATTTCATGCTTTTGTATAATTGTGATACAGTAAATCAACAATCTTGAGCTCACTCTATGCTACGCTATTCCTTTATTTCAGTCAATAAATGCATTGGTAGCTGACATAGGGTCTATGATCAGATGCTGGACATCATCCTCTCATGTTAGCTTTGTAGCAGATATCTTAAGAGCAACCGTAAGAGCATAAGGAGTGAAAGTTAGGGCTTATAATGTGGAGTGATGGAAAGAAAGGTTAACGGTGGGGTTATCACAGCCAGGCAGCACTGGGAGCACTACTGGCTGTTGTGGTCTCAATGCGCTATTCACACATCCCCCACCACACCACACACACACACACACACACGAGTGCCGCAGAAATGACACTTGCGCATAGCTGTGTATCACAGAGCAAACAGCAGCTCTTTGCCTCAAAGTCTGCCAGCCTAGAGAGTGGATCAAACGCAGTGTTTGGGTGAAACCATATCGACAGAGTGTCAAGCACAACAGGGGTTGTGAGGAGGGGCACTCTCTGTCTTTCCTTTTCTCTCTCTCTCCCAGCCTCTATTTTTCCACAAAGAGCCATTGCTATGTGTGTCAGTCACATTGTGCGATGTGTGTCAATATCTAATTGCTCTGATGGCTGAAGATGGATGGACAGAATGGAGGAGTGAGATGGCAATCAAGTAAGTCGGACAGAAGAAAAGGAACCGTTTTATTGCAATTCCATTACGGCTCGTTCAGCATTGCGACATGGATGAAGGAAAACTATTACTCAACCTGCACACGCTATGAAAAATGAACCTAGTTCTGATATACAAAACTGCTTTGTTCTTGATGAAGATAAACAGTCTGGGTATGTTTGTATTCGTTCTATAAAGTCCATAGCAAACCATACCAAAATAACACGTCAAAAATAATCAAGAGGGGGAAAAAAATCTTGCAAAAGCCATTTTAAACAGTGTGTCAGTACTGGACAAATGACTCTGTGGTAACACCCACCACCCTGCCTCCATACACAGGAAGACAAATATTGAACAGCACTCCACACGCATCAAACAACACTGTGGGGCAGGGGAAGAGTAGGCCCTGGGTTCTCCCCCCGCCTCTGTACATCATTACAAGTCCTAATCATCCTACTATCACCAGCGTCCAGAGCTCTGGCCCCCACCAATTAACACACACAGGGGGGGTTCTTCACTCTGCACACTGGGTTTCCATTACGTTACTCTCTGTGGTGATCAATTAATGCTGTCGGGTGTATATGATTTTTAAAGTGATAAAATTTACAGTACATCTATGTGAAATATTAGGATAAAACAACTAATTAAAACAATATCACATGTATCCGAGAGTTTATCTTGTTGTCCACACTGTCCTCTGCACATCCCTCACTTTAGTTTCAGTCAGTTATATTGAGCCCCCTCTTGTTATGACTGCCGTGGACCTGTAGGGGGAGGCTCTTTTATGGACTTGGGGTGTTCATATGTTGTGTAAGATCAATAAAAACATTAAGCCTGAAATCCATTTCCTGAGTAAATGTCAAGATGGTGCCAATTGTAACCCAAGTAGCCAACCCGCATGCCGGCCTTCTTTCTGCAGTTCGAACTTTGCTCGTTAGAAATTGATATTACGTGTTTTATCAGGGACACCAGATGGCAAATCATTTCTGCGTCGTCTGAGGCTCACTTAGCCGCCGTCACAGGCGCTGGGGAGAAATAGGACCCAGATTAACGGTCCCGTCTTTCTCCTTTGTTGCACTCACTATATATGATTGATTTAGGCCAAAAAGTCAGACGGCTGAAAGACACAGCCCATGATATGACCCTGCACATGTTTATGCTCATGCTCTATGTATATCTGTCCATCTGCTATCTCATTCCTATATCTTTCCCTCCCCTTCTGTGATGCATCCCCTACTGTTAATTGTGGTGTCGGTGTGCCATGATCATACGGTTGTCTAGTGAATACAGTAAGTAGAGGCCCTCGATCAGCGGAGGTGTCCGCACACCAGAGTTGTCATTTACTGTAGAATTCAGCTCTGTCTTAGTAGGATGGGTTAATTTGGTTCGGTTAAGACATGACTTTTTTAATGCTTTTGGAAGCAATAATTAAGAAATTAGACAGACGACAGACCGACAGACAGACAGAAAGACAGTCCGACAAGATAGTACGAATGATATATCGACTCGATCGACTAGAGATACGCTAGATAGGATAGATTAGCATAGATGAGTATAGATAGACGAGGCTATCGATAACAGTCACGCACCTTACCAAGAATCAGTCCAATATCTTTATATAAATAAATGCGGCTTTTTAAAGTTAGGCGTAACTTGATTCAAAAAAAAAAAAAGTACATCATTTTAGAAGAATGGTTAGCCGCCTACGGGCCTAAGCCCCTCCAACAAGTCTTATATTAGATTTTATTTATTTAATTTTTGAAGTTTACCATTGAGAAAGAAACGAAGAACGATAACCAAGAAAGAAATGAAACTCCTATTTTCTAAATTAAAATTATACCTCTATTAAGTTTAGTCCGGATTTGTTTGTTGTTTTACATGTTTTCTAGCATAATACAAATAAACCTAAATTAAAATCCATTTATACAATGTTGAACATCACAACATCACAAAAAATCACAGCAAGCCAGATTTAACCAGAGCCCCTGGAATGTAACTAAAAATGAAACTAAGGTTATGAGACAAAATATAGGTTTGCAGTTATTGATAAAACATATAACTGCCAATAAATCAAAGAAAAATATAATTTTTATCTTTTTTTCTAACAATGACCTGGGTAAGAGGACAAAACCAAACATAATGAGGGAAAGTTGGTAATTAAAGTTATTTCATAATTTAAAAAAAAATATTTTACCACAATAGTTTAAATATAATTTTAACAATGTCAGTTTTATGATTTTTAATTATTTTATAAAGTAGAGAAACCTCACAAGGCAAACATAAACTGGTCAAAAACTGACATTTGATGTTTTTAAAGCTAAATAGTTTACTTTTCATTTTAGGTTAGGAAAATAGTCAATATAGAAGTTTAAGTTTAATGGTTTATCTAACATGTCTAATAGTTCTCATAGGACAAAAGAAAATGGAATTTGCACCTCTATTTTTTTTTTCCATGGGACACTACAGACCTCCATATTTATAGAAAGTGCCACACACAGAGATTGACACATGCTTTCACATATGTATCCATAGAATGTGAAGCCAGTGTTGAGATAGAGAGTGTGAGAATTTTCAAACCCACAGGGAACGACACCAATTACTGATAGCAAGTGACCATTCCACAAACAGGCTCATCAGTCTAAAAACACACACTCACAAACACAGGTGGGTAAAGACAGGCTCTCATAAGGGATATAGGGCTGATTAGAGCAGGTGCGTATGTGTGAGTCAGACGGGTCTCTCACCTCTGGCTTTAAATGGAGTGATTAGGAATGGAAAAAAGAGTTAGTGTGGATGGACTGATTCCTAGTACACTCTCTCTGCCCTCTGGCGCGCTGCATGGAAGGACAGGAACTGAACCCCTCCGCACGTGCAGGAAGCAGGAACAGAGAGCCAATCACAGACTGGCATCGCTTGTAAGGATCACAGCACATGCCGAAGGATTTCATCATATAATCTGCTAGATTTAAAGTTTCTCTTTGCCGTTATTAAATGAGTCACATTTTAAATGAATTAATTATATTGTTTATCTCATGGAAACACAATGGGCTTCTTTCAATGAAGCACTCAACAGGAAAAAGAAAGGTCCCCCCCCCCCCCCAAAAATGAAAACTGATGGCTGCTGTATAACTTACTTTCCTTCGAGAAAATCTTTCTTAAGCACTGTCCAGTGGCTTGTCCATAAAGTGAAACGTACAGTGGCCAGTGTTGTATGCAAAATACCATCTGGACAAAAACAGTTGAAACATTCTTTAAAATATTTTCTTTAGTGTTCCACAGAATAAAGACACACTTATAGTTTGGAAACAACAAAAATTATAACTTTTTTTTTTAAACGCATCGCCCCAGCTGTTCCTATGAAGGTCAGTGTGAGTATGCAGGGTCCAGAGTCTCCCACTCTAATGGGATAGGTAATTATAAAGTCTGATCTCACAGACAAGGGATTTAAGAACTAAGTATACTATGTGACACATGTCTAGGGTTATTAATAGTCATAACTGAATGGACAGATGGACAGGTCCGAGATAATGCCATCAGATGCAATAATAATCTGGGCTGCAGGCTTCTTAAAGTACAAGCAAACCACAACAACCACAAAAAGAACTCGGTAAATGTCTCTGTACAGTAACGTCCTCTATCACCTCAGTGCCGGTCTCACAGCAGATGTCAAATGCTGGTAAAATCCGCAATGGCGCAGAGATCTGTAAGAGAAAGCTCACTCTGTTCCATTTACCCGACCCGTCCCACGTGGCTCCACTACTATTTGTAGTGCCCGACTCGAACGTAGTGCAGTGATTATTGGGGGCCATTTTAACCCCCCTTCCCCAAATGTCGAGTCCTACCACAACCCCAACTTCCCCCCCCCCCCCCCCCCCCCCCCCCCACCCCCCTCCCCCTCCCCCCCCCCCACCCACCTTTTCTTCCCCCCCTCCCCTTCACGTCTGCTGTTGATCCTCCTGAGACGGACAGATTAAATATTCCACTCCCGTCTGCGAAAACCCGACACAGATATGCATGGGGTTGACGGTCTACGGCCGCGCAACCACAGTTTGCAAGGTATTACGACAGTGCCTGATCTTTGACTATCTGTAACTTCGTGCTGCGATCACCAAAGGAACGGGAATGAATGAGAGCTGAGTTGGGGAACCTGACGACGCCAGAGGGCAGATGACCCAAAAGCAGCGTGGATCGTGGTCAACGGGCCAAGCGGCCGAGCCCATGTGTCCGACTGCATTTTGTGAGTTTACAAGCCCTCCTTTCCTCTATCTCTTTGCCTCTATCCCCCTACCCAATAGTACTCCCCCCCGAAAGACCTCCCTACCTTCATCCCTCCCACAGCTGCCGCTTTCGCCGAGTTCCCCCTAGCGCCCAACCAGTGGGCCACCCATTACCCTTATTACCTATACACGAATATTCACACCAACAGCTCATTACCAATACCAATACCCCAAGCCACCCTCCCTGACTCGCACGATACGCTACAGACGCGCCGCTTCAAATACAACCACGGACACGTGCCCCCTATGTTTCATTTGCTAAAAATGAAGACGTCCGTTAATGTTGCACGATTGAAAATATTGATTAGAAAAAATACCTTACTACGACCCCATCTGGTTGAGGAAACAAATCATCCGCGATCTCTACCACAACACACGACCCCACGATAAACTATCTATAAGAATTATATACAATCTTCCGTTATTAGCAATCAGACCAAGTGCTGTTTATTATTAAACCAATTTTCTGTCAAATATGTAATGCCACGGGCTTGCTGAAATCGGGGGGATTCTGCTTGGTGTCCAATGATTTGTAGCTTCATTCAGCTGGCAATACCATACAATTCTGATGTTCAACAAACTGACCGTATTGGCATGTATCAGAGCCTGGACTCTTTAATTTTACCTTCATTTCACTATTATCTGGTGTGATACACACGGCACTATACTTCAAAACTTAAAAGTTCCCAACAGGAAGTCTTTCTGTGGCTCTCTGCGAGCGAAAAACGGAAATCGGAAACACCAGCCAGAACACGTTATTCTAACTACAGCAGGGATCAATAGAGATATACGTGTTTGCCCAATCTCATTTCGTAACGGTGTCATTCCGCAGATTCAAAGCGCCTGAGTCTTAGCCAATACACAGCAGCGCAGGACAAAGTGGGTTTTTAAAAACTACGTTTCATGGGATTGACGCCTGCCTCGAGCGAGGGATGAAGAAGACAAAGAATAAAACCCATGGTCAAGCTTGGCCGGGAAGAGGGCGTAAATAGCTTTATTTTTTTTTTATCACGTCTTTTTAACCTGTTTCACGCCCCTATAAACGATTTGTTGCTTTTAAGTGGCTCAAAATTAAAGCGTATAATTGTACACACATATTGCTGATACCCTTATGAGACCACAAAGCGGCCTGTGTCATGTTCTTAGGTAGAACTGATTGAGTTAGCGGGCGCCCCCTCTCCCCCCTCCCCCACCGGGTAGTCACCCATCAGATAATTTAGCATGCTCTCCACTGCGCCCCCTCGCTGACTTTTTTCCTGCTAACTTTTACAGATAATGGTAGAGATAATGACATTATTTTTCTGGAGTTATGTGTGATAATTACCTGGTCACACCACTAGTGGATCTCCTCTCATAGACGCCAACGCCCGACCGGACGGACCGAGGCACTCAAGGAAGAGCTAGCGCGGCGAGGGAGGCGATCGTCGCTTAGGCGGCAGTTGGGACAGCTCTGGTTTTTCCCGTTAACATGGTGGCGTGACCGAGAATAAAACACGCGAGCAGTATATAACTGACTCCTCTGTCCCGTGGGGGAGTAAACACTTGCGATATGCTGACAATGCAATTGCAGACTTTATGTGATCCCGAATTTGCATCTGAATTAACGGTCTTCACCCTCGTTGTTTCTAGCCTTCAGACACCTAACATCTCTACCATGCAGCTGAGTTACCTGAGAAAAGTTTCCCTTTTTTTCGTCTGCCAAACACAGCTTTCTGATACCACATACCACCAACAACACTGTTACTGTTGTCTTGGCAGTCTCTAGCTCGGGAATAAACGTCTTCATCTGAACTCTGATGCATGCGCTCCAACCACACGTTAGTTCCTCTCTTTTCTTTCGTTCTTTTTTTTTTTTTTTGAGGGGAAACCAAACCCCGTGCGCAAGGACAGGTGATATACTGGCTCCCCCACCCCCTGCCTTCTATGCTGTCCCCCCTCTTCCCCTGAACTTTCCACCCCCCCCACCGAAAGATGCGAGTGATATGACCCTTGTCCGCATCTGTGTAACAAAAGGGCTTTTACCTCATGGTCAAATGCTTGACATAGCCTATTCAGTTAATACTTGGGTTACAAAAACAAGTTAAGACTGTCTTGGCCAGTTTCATCCATGGCGGCTTGATCTTTGTGTCCACAGTTGTAAAAGCAATCAAAAAAAACGGATATACGTTGAACTATGCACTAGATGCTACACCTGACCCCATACGACCTTCAGGCCTAAGTGCTAACTGAACACCTCAAACTGAGTTTTATTTTCGATGGAATTCCGAGGACTATGCGTTCTGAATGCCCAAGCCATGATGCTGATGGCTATGAGTTTTGACCTTCCTTCTAAGAGCTAACAGATTTCTTGTGTCTTTGCGGCCTCGTTTTTTGGTAATCATCATGTTTTCAAAACGCTCAATCTGACTGTTATTAGTTGGAAGTTGTTTGTGTCTGAGAGGTCAAACTAAATATGGCTGTGTCTACTTTATGGTTGACCGAAAACCCCCTCAACCCTCTTTCAAATGGTTTTTTACTCATAAAATTTTAATGAACGTTGGTGATTTTGCATAAACTCACATAACTTTGACACATTACTTATGTAAAGGTCTATATTAACAAAAAACAAATAACTAAATTACAAGTTTTGGCCCCTTTTTAACCCTTAACACTGATACAATAAATGTATCTAAATTAATACAATTAACAAGACACGAACATACTTGAACCGAACACAACGACGTAAGGGCCTTCAGGTTTGAATGTTTCTTTGTTAAAATGCATTTGTATTTGTATCATCATGTTAAATTTCTTTCATAAAATTGTCTCATTCAATGCTTCATTCCAACAAACATAATAACAATGTCACTTCTTAGACCAAAATGCCCATCATCAATAAATTGCTCATGTATATAGTAACCCCAAACAGAATATGCAAATCAAGCCAAATAAAAAGAATGTAGACCTTTTACATTTTATGGTCCCCACGACAGAACCACCGTAAGTACTACAGGTCCCCAATCTAATGTGACAGTGTTTTGCTTTGCCACACTCACGATACGACTTTAAGGGGGGCCGATGGACGTCCCGTCGGGAAAGAAGGTGATGAACCATGCAGATATTTCGACTTTTAATTCAAAATCTCCTCATAAAACTTATTAGTCGCAGCCCGGTCTGGAAGGGACATAACGACGAGGTATTGTTATTATGGCTTTGTTAAGAATAATCTGTACGCTATAGGGAATTTTATGTGTGTTCGTCCCCCTCAATAAAAAGGGTATTGAATTCAGTGTCAATCTATTCAGGCACATTTTCCAGGCGCCCCTTCAGCGCGCGGTGCATTGCGGGATCGTCGCGTCTCTTGTATCGAGCAAAACCGGTAAGCGCAAACTGAACAACACATTTAAAGGGGAAATGGGGCACGAATATAACTGTGCCACAA
>JADLZN010008869.1:110085-168942 GCA_018155175.1 Sinocyclocheilus anophthalmus | reverse complement strand
ACAGATACGGAATCAGCTCACTGCCATGTCATCCTCCTTAGCTAAAGCCATCCAAGTCATCAAACCTGCCTCCATACTGGTAAGACAACTGCTAAGTTTAATCGATTATCTACCTTCTGGTCAGTGTTATTTCAGTTTCATTATCAACTGTAACTTTGCCCACAGCAAGAACATGAGGAGCAGAGTCAGCAGGCCATCACAGCCTACCTGAAGAATGCCCGCAAAGAGCATCAGCGCATCCTCGCTCGCCGACAAACGATTGAGGAACGCAAAGAGCGTCTGGAAAGCCTCAATATCCAGAGGGAGAAAGAGGAGCTGGAGCAACGGGAGGCAGAGCTTCAGAAGGTGCGCAAGGCTGAGGAGGAGCGTCTTAGACAGGAGGCAAAAGAACGGGAAAAGGAGCGCATCATGCAAGAACACGAGCAAATCAAAAAGAAGACAGTGCGTGAGCGACTGGAGCAGATCAAAAAGACTGAGCTGGGAGCCAAGGCCTTCAAAGACATTGATATTGAGGTACTGAGTTTATTAGGGAGGTGGCCATTTAGGACACACCAGACATTTATTGGCAAAGTTACCTGGGAAAATGAAATATAGACTGCATTATCAGTTGAAAAGGTTTATTTTTATTTAATTATTTATTTTATGTTGTAGGATCTGGAGGAGCTGGACCCTGATTTCATCATGGCCAAACAGGTAGAACAACTAGAAAAAGAGAAGAAAGAACTTCAGGAGCGTCTGAAAAACCAGGAGAAGAAGGTAGAGCTTATATTACACGTTCATGAAGTATTTTGTCATTGTAAATGAGTATGTTGGTAAACTGTTTTAAATGTAAGTGGATTAGGGTTAATTCTGTGCAGCTGAGTACAGGACATTGGAATATTACACTGGAGTGAACTATTATGCCTATTCAGATCGACTACTTTGAGCGAGGCCAAGCGCTCTTGACACTAGGGAACTATGGAAATATAATACTAGAAAACAGACATTTCATTTAAATATACTACTGTTCAAACGTTTGGGGTTGGGTTTTTTATTTTTTTTATTTTTTTTAATTAAAAATACTGTAAAAACCGTAATACTGGGAAATGTTACAATTTAAAAATGATTGTTTTCTATTTTAATATATTTTAAAGTAATTATTAATTAATTGCTCCAGTCTTCTGTGTCGCATGATCCTTCAGAAATCATTCTAGTATGTTGATTTGGCGCTCAAACATTTTATCAATGTTGAAAACCGTTTTTATAATTTTGTGGAAACCGTGATACGCTTATTCAGGATTCTTTAACAAATGAAGTTTAAAATAGAAAACTTTTGGAACAGTATTTTTTTTACTGCCACTTTAAACTTGTAGATTTCTGCCTTAAGTTTAATGCTGATGTTCATTTATCTGAAATGAAGGATGCGAATAGTTCTTGTTTTGTGTATTCATGTGTCATTGTGTTCCTTCAGGATGAGGACATGGCCTTGCAGAATGAAGAGGATGAGGAGGATGACATGGTGGATGTGATCGGCCGACAGCTGTTGAGTGCCTGTCCATGGCTGTCTGAGGTGGAGGACACTGTGACTGATGGGCTGATTGGGGTGTGGAGGAGAGTAGTTGACCGAATCTTCAGCCTATATCGGGTCTCCTGCAGAGCGTACTTCACCTTCCTCAAACTCAACGCTGGGCAGGTCAGAGGATTCTTCCTCTGTTTACTCAGTGACTGGACAAATTTCTAAAAGAGAAATCGATCAAATTTTTTGGTGTCTTGATCATCAGGTGCCCATAGATGAAGACGACCCCAAGCTGCTCTTGAACAACCAGAGCAGCAAACAGAGCAGCGATGATGTCATTGTCATGGCAACCCTCCGTCTGCTGCGCTTGCTTGTGAAGCACGCTGGGGAGTTAAGAGAGGGTCTGGAGCACGGCCTGGCATCCACCCCCACTGCACCCTGGAGAGGTAAGAACTTGAACATCAATGCAGTAATGAACACCTTCCTCTTTACATGTAGTTAGTTATCTCAGTCCGTGTAATATTAATATGTCTGTTTTCTCTCTAGGGATCATCCCTCAGTTATTCTCCAGACTAAATCACCCTGAGGCTTACATCCGCCAGAGCATCTGCAGCCTGCTGTGTAGAGTGGCCCAAGATTCGCCCCACCTAATCCTCTACCCTGCCATTGTGGGATCTATCTCTCTCGGCGGTGAGGCTCAGGCTGCAGGTATGTACTGTACTTCCACACAGGGACATCCTGTCTACCTTAGGCCATGTGTCTACCAAAGCATTTTAGCCAGCTGAAAATGCCAGGCGATCTTCTGAAAACTGGGGATGCTTGAGCACTTCGTAGCTGCCTACCTAGTAGACCCATGGTGATCGAAATGTTCCTCCAAACATTGTTTTTCATATTAATATTGTGGTAGTCCGCCGATGTCATCTGGTATAGACATGGAGAAAATATTACATGTTCATATTCAGAGACAAGTAATATTAACATTACAATTGTTATTTAGTTGTTGTACAAGTAATGGTTGGTTGGTGGTTGGTGGGTTTGTCCCACTCCTCTTCCACTCTGATTGGATGGCTATCTAAGGGGATAGTGGCGAGTGCTTCTTTTTAAACCTGTGAAACCAAAACAACATCATAGAACTAGCAGTGATGAAGTCAACTTTGTCGCCTGCATCCGGGCCAAAAAGTTGCACTTAAACATACTGTAGAGACTAAAGCAGAACACACCACAAAAACTGGTCTCTTGCTCAACAACAGCCTGACATTAGTCATGGTATGTCACAGCCTTTACACAAATTTGAACATTTTTCAACTTTTGGCAACCAGAAAAAAAATGTAATAGTCTCATCACTCTACTTGCTTTTTTTTTTTTATTGAAGACAATTGAAAAATGCTCTGGCTTCAAGATCAAATGCTTTGGTGGAGACATTGCCTTAAACAACCAATCAGTTCTCATTTTAGTGATCATGTATAGAAGTTTAGCCTCTTTGGGAAAAAAATAATGTTTTCATCCCTGCCAGGTAACAAGCTGCCGTCTTCCCTGCCAACCCTGCTTGGGAACATGCAGGGAGAGGCTCTTTGTGGAGGTGAGAGCGAGACGGGCAGCGGGCCAACTTCTCAAGAGAGCAGCCGTGTGGAAGAGATGGTGATGTATTCTAGCGAGGACCAGGCCATGATGCAGGACTGCTACAGCAAGATCGTAGACAAGCTCTCTTCTGCCAACCCCACCATGGTGCTACAGGTATTACAGAAAGGACTTTACTGTTCTGTGTGTGTCTGATTGTATTAAAGGCCATTGTGTTTAAGAGTTGTTTTGTTGATCCTTGTGTGTGCAGGTGCAGATGTTGGTAGGCGAGCTGAGAAGGGTCACTCTGCTCTGGGACGAGCTCTGGCTGGGGGTCTTGCAGCAGCAACACATGCACGTTCTGCGCAGGATTCAACAGCTGGAGGACGAGGTGAAAAGAGTTCAGAACAACAACACTCTGCGCAAGTAAGTCACGACCCTGGGAATCAATATGGAGAAACTTCATTAGTGAGTCACTCATGCCTCTTGGAAAATCATTTAAATTCCCAATCTCTTGTGGTTTAGGGATGAGAAGGTGGCTATTATGAGAGAGAAGCATTCTGCTCTGATGAAGCCTGTGGTTTTTGCACTGGATCACGTGCGCAGCATCACAGCTGCTTCGGCGGAGACTCCTCATGAAGCATGGTTTCAGGAGACATACGGAGAGGCCATCCACAATGCTCTAGAGAGACTGAGGAACCCTCTTAATCCAGCCAATCCTGCCAGCAGCTGGGTGCCCTTCAAACAGGTAAAGGCAGCTGTGTGCATAAGTGTTCTGAGGAAATGCTGTTATGCATGCTGTGCATTTTACCTTTTTGTAATTCTACCTCATCCTTTCACAGATCATGCTAAGCTTGCAGCAGAGGGCACAGAAACGGGCCAGTTATCTCCTGCGGCTTGATGAGATCAGCCCCCGCCTGACTGCCATGACCAACACAGAGATGGCGCTGCCAGGAGAGGTGTCTGCTACAGATGCAGTTGCCATCCAGAGTGTAGGCAACACCATCACCATCCTGCCAACTAAAACCAAACCTAAGAAGCTCTACTTCCTAGGCTCTGATGGCAAAAACTATCCATACCTATTCAAAGGTATGAGATTTAAACGTGGCTAAAAGCATCACCAAAATGAATTTCCATCATTTACTCACCCTCATGTCGTTACAAACCCATAATACCTTCATTCATCTTCAGAACACAAAAACAGTATATGATTACCTCAGAGATGTTCTGTTGTCCTCCTTTTAAAGCCCAGTCCAGAAAACTATAAGACCTTGAATCCATATAACTTAAGCAGTTTGTCTCTGGACACACTTTCGCTTTATATTATGATGGTTTGAACGATGTGAGGAATTAAATACAGAATTTTCCCTTTAAAATACCCCCTGGGCCCAATTTTTTTTTGTTTTTTTTTTTTTTTTTTGCTTAGCATTTTCTTTTGTTTAGGACTTGGAGGACTTGCCATTTGGCTGAGAGGATCATGCGTCTTGTCTATTTCAACACCATTTCACTAAAGTGAATCAACAGGAGAGTCCAAGGTTTCATGCCCGTCATTATTCGGTCACACCGCTGGGCACCAGATCAGGCCTTATCCAGTGGGTGGATGGAGCCACTCCACTTTTTGGCCTGTATAAACGCTGGCAGCAGCGTGAGGCTGTGGTCCAAGCCCAGAAGGTGAGTGAAAAATGTATATTCTTTTACGTAACGTGGTTTTACAGGATTATTGTGGTTAACTAAGACCATACAAATTTGTTACATAAAAATGTTGTTTATTTTATTTTATAAAAATAAATTTTTTTTTTTACTGCAGCCCTATTGACTGGCTTCACGTTCAGTGAAGGAAAATACTCATTTATGTTAATGCACCTGATTATTTATTGTGAACATTTGTTAAATGTAAAGAGATGCATTTAAAAATTGACCAAATCTTGTACCTTTTCTTAAATTTAGGCACAGGACTCCTTCCAGCAACCTCAGAATCTTCCCATGGTTCCACGGCCCAGTGAGCTCTACTACAGTAAGATCAGTCCTGCCTTAAAGGCTGTCGGGCTTAGTTTAGATGTGTCGCGCCGTGACTGGCCGTTGAGTGTCATGAGAGACGTTCTCCGAGAGCTAATGGAGGCTACACCCCCTAACCTCTTGGCAAAGGAGCTCTGGTGCTCCTGTACCACCCCCAGTGAGTGGTGGAGCTTGACTCAGGTTAGAGGAACCACTGTTCACCTTGTCCTAACCATGTTCGGCACAATGTTACGCTAAACGCATTGCACTATAATTAACCAATCTTGGGTGTCTCATTTAGTCTTATGCCAGATCCACTGCTGTAATGTCAATGGTGGGATACATCATTGGTTTGGGGGATCGTCACCTTGACAACGTGCTGATTGATATGACGACAGGCGAGGTGGTACACATTGACTACAATGTCTGTTTTGAGAAGGGTGAGTGCTTATTCACTTGAGAATGAGGCCAAACATACTTTATTCGCATAGACATTTAAATACTTCATTGTCCTAACAGGAAAAAGCTTGAGAGTACCAGAGAAGGTTCCTTTCCGTATGACACACAACATTGAGACCGCTTTGGGGGTAACAGGGGTGGAGGGCATCTTTAGACTGTCCTGTGAACAGGTAAGAATGTGAATAATGCATTTAATGTTTAGTTTAGAACGTGCATACAAATTTGAGTGGTGTCCTTTCCTTTCAGGTGATCCAGATAATGCGACGTGGAAGAGAGACCCTCTTGACTCTTTTGGAGGCGTTTGTCTATGACCCTCTGGTGGACTGGACAGCAGGTGGCGAGGTGGGCTTTGCAGGGGCTGTGTACGGAGGAGGTGGTCAGCAAGCAGAGAACAAGCAGAGCAAGAGAGAAATGGAGCGAGACATCACACGCAGCCTCTTCTCTTCCCGTGTGGCTGAGATTAAGGTGAGAATTCTATGCAAATAGTACAAAAATGTACATTGGCCACTTAAATGTGAGGTGTGTGTGTGTTTTATGCTGATTTAATTTAATTTGCGGACTATAATAATGAATTTCCTGAACAATCCCACTTCATGACATTGCGCGGGTAAACAGGTAGTCCCTCCTCAAACTGTTGCACCTGGTTGAGCCATGTTGCAATATCACATTTTTAGGGGAACCAAACTACTAATTGATTCATTTTAGTTGTTTCTACTTAAGCTTGTAAACACCATCAAACTGGTTTATATCATCACAAAATGTAAACCATATCGAGAGCTAATTATTAAGGTTGAATGTAATAGTATATCACCACTTTCTGAATGTAAATACAGTACACAAGTTAAGCTATTTTGTCTATATAGCCAATCTAATGCCTGATTTGTTTATTACAAACACGCATTTATTTAAGTTGAATACTGTGTGTTTTATACTTATGTTCACAGATAGTTAGTGATATATGCTACTACCTATTAGCAATCTCAACCTGCTCTATTTTGGTACTGTATTGTCGCAAAATGTATAACATTATTATCTGCCCAGTGCTATCTGCTAAATGCCATTATAAGACTCGTGATCTCTGCTTAAGATATTATGAGCACATTAACATTGATGATTTTCTGTAAAGCTGCTTTGACATCCACTGTATCTGGAAAGCGCTACACAAATACATTGACCTGACTTTGGTTTGCTAACAACATTTTTTTTTCACGTGTTTCTCAGTGACTGGTTCAAGAATCGTGTGAGATGATTGGTGTGCTGTCCCGCAGGTGGAGGAGAGGTTGAGGAGTACCTAAACCCGCAGAGCATCTCACACAGTTGAGAAATGTGCAAGGGCAGCTGCTTGCTAGGACGCCATTGAGTTCCTGGAGGGTGCCGCACTCAGAGCAGATCATCCCATCACTGCCTGGCGCACAGGTCAGCAGCTGAAGACCACCACAGTATTTTTTGCTGAGAATTTCATGTTCAGCTGGTCACGCTTATTGCTTGTTATTAACATTAGTGTTTTTGAGGGACAGATTATTAAATTTCTCATCTGTTCATAATTCCTTCTCCCCTAACTCCATTTCCATATATCGCCGAGCACACCTCAGTTTGCAGCTTCCAGGCTAGGAGGACTGTAGCAGGATGCCATTGCAGGGGAAGTTTTCATATCTGGATCATGCATCTCTCAGTATCATTCTTCCTTTTCCCTCTGAGGCCCCCATGCCTGCCAGGTCCTTCCTCCAGGAGATTAGACAGTGAACAGCAGCCCATGATTTATGTGCAGATGATTTAGTTTTTTTTCTTTTGCAAATTATTCATTACAGTTTGATGATAAGCAGAAGTAGACACTTTACCAATTTATAATTTTCTTCCTTTGGGCCTTGTAACTGCAGGTCTTCCACCCAGCTAGTGCCACAACATCTTGCGTTTCTTGGGGCAGAATGCATGCCAGTCACATCTTATTATGCCAGTGTTAGCTCTGGAGGCGGAGGGAGCGCTGCTGTTTTACAGCAGCGGCGCTCTCAGCGGGGCCTGTCTCGAGCACCTGCCAGCGTCCACCGTGGCCTTGCGGTAGCCCCGTGCGGTTGGCTGCTCAGGCACAAGTTCACATGTGAAACAGTGGATGGAGGAGCTGGTTTTGTGACATGACTGTCTACACTCAACTGCCATACGGTCTATCAATCCATACTAGTTGCACTACGGTTTTGTCCTCTACCCGAGTTCTTCACTATCACCGTAAAGATATTGGTACATACCCTGCTTACGGATCACCTTGGCATTGCTCGTCCATGGTATACATTTTTTTAGTTATACTCGCCAGACGATTGATAATTATTTGTATGTATGTTTGTGTGTGTGTGTGTATGTATATATATGTATGTGTGTGTGTTTGTAAATTGGCATAGTTTTTTTAAATGCATGAAAGCACATTCTTAACATCAGTCGGTCAAGTATTATAAGATAATCAAGCATTATTTAATGATAGAACTTTAGTCATTAGAATTAAAACTTGATAACCATGTATGAATGCCTATTAGTCATTTTAACTGAACTTCGGACTGGTGCTGGTGCTTTTTTTGGTCATTCAGTTGTACTGTTAAAAAACAAAATTGGGAAAAACTAACAAAAATACTGATAATGACTCATAATGATACGAATTCTACTAATAACAATATAAAACGCACTAAGGATTAATGAGCTGCTGTATTCATGAATATTAATCAGGTTGTGTGTGTTCGCTCGAACTGATTTGCTGAAATCAAAACAGGGACTATAATAGGTGAGCGCCAGCCAATGAGATTGCCGTTTGCGCATTAGTTCCGCCCACTACCGAAGAAAGCGGCAGTTCTAAAAAGCTGAAGAATTCCAAAGGAACTTCGTTGTTTTGACAGGAAAATGCAACAAAGAATATTCTTTACGTGTAGTGCGTCAATTCTCTCTCTCCTGCGTGGTGAAGAACAAGCCACGGCGAGTACGTGCGCTTCACACTAAGTTTACAGGAACGTTAAATCGGTGCGATGCACTTCATTCGATGTTCTACTGAAAAATATTGCATCATGTGCGCTGTATCTGTTCGCCACTGGTACCCGAGCGGAATCCGCGTGAAGCCTCTAGTCAGCGTAGTGTCTCTTTCGGCTAGTCGCAAATAATATTTTCTGTGCTAACCCTTATACTTTAGCCTTTCGCCAACCAGCACTCGCTACTTCAGCAGCTTGGCGGGGCCTTGACTCAACGTAACGCTCCGCGGGGACTGGTAGATGTGTCTACAGTCTCTGAGCCCGACGAAACACCCCAATTATACAGATGCTCTGATGATATGCGCTCAAAGAATGACAACAAAAAATTGGTATGGAGGTGTGGCATGTGTCTTCAGTCCTATGGTGTGAGGGAGGTCTTCCAACACAGTGACTGGAGTGTGGTCATCCTCAGCACTCTCACATGCGAGTGGATGTGCGCAATGTAGAGGGGTGTGTAGTACGTGGGTGGCTGCTTTGTGGTTCTTCAATAACTGGTCCACCGCTTCAATAATAAAAAAAAACGTGTACATTTTAAATACACTACCATTCAAAAGTTCGGGTTTGGTAAGATTTTTTAAAATGTTTTTTAAAAGTTTCACGCTCATTGTAATCCATTTTTAAATTTGTAATAACAAAGGTTTCCTTGACTTTTCCATGTCCTTTAATCAGATATCATAAAAATCCTCTTTTCTTGTCAGGTATGAAATGCAGTTTGCACCCCAGCCCCCTCCTGCCACATGTCAGTTCCTGTCTAGCATCGAGATGGCGCTGCAGCACCATGCAGCAGAAACCAACACTCGGCTGATGCGGCAGGTAGAGCGTCTGAAGGCAGAGGGCGCCGGTGTGCCCGTTTGTGAGGAGCAGCTGCAGGAGATTGAGCGCTGTATCAAAGTCTTCCTACACGAGGATGCTGAGCTCGGGTCCTTCAGTCTAGCCGGCATCATCGTCTCTGCCCTATGTGCCCTCACTAGGTCTGAATCTTTGGCTTAAAAAAACTTAATTTGTTGCCGATATAATTTTCTGGTCCTCCATACCCAAACCCTTTTTTTTTTCCAATGATCTTAATGGATTAAAGAATTCAGTGTTTCTGTGCTTTGCAGGCGTAACCTGGTGATGGAGGAGCTGCGCCAGTGCCGGATAGCAGCTGGTTAGCTGGACGTCACCCCCCCCCCCCCCCCCCCCCCCCCCCCCCCCCCCCCCCCCCCCCCCCCCCCCCCCCCCCCCCCCCCAAAAAAACCCCCCCCCCCCCCCCCCCCCCCCCCCCCCCCCCCCCCGCCCCCCCCCCCACCCCCCCCCCCCCCCCCCCCCCCGCCCCCCCCCCCCGTGATGGTGCCTGGTTCCTGGAAGAACTCTGCAGTATGAGTGGAAACATCACATGTCTTGTGCAACTTTTGCAGCAGTGCCAGCTTCTGTCACATGACCTGGATATCCTCAGTCTTGCCGAGACTTTGCAAGTTGTCTACCTGGCCAATGGTGTCTACACCTGCCTTCAGGTAATTTTGTTCGTGTTTAATGGTATTCAGTGGTTTCAGTGATGTTTTTCCCCCTCAAACATTTTTTTTCATATTTGTAGGAGCTCAACACAAACTTCCGTCAGATCATCTTCCCAGAGGCTCTGCGCTGCATGCTGAAGGGAGAAAATACATTAGAGACCATGCTAGCGGAGCTCGACGCGCTTATCGATCAGTGCGCAGATGGGGTTTCGCTGCAGGGATTGGGGGAGGTTCTGCAAGCTCACCTTCGTAACACCGCCATGGGCCTGGAGGAGGATCCAGATGACCATTATCTGGATATCACCAGGTAACATGGACAATAGAAATATTTACTAAGCAGTGTGTGAAGAAGCGTGTTATTGTTTTTGGATGGACTTAAACTTTGTGTCATTGTTTTGTGTGTTGTTGTGTCAGGGTTTTACGGGCCCAGTACTCAGAACTGATCCAGCCACGCAGCATGGAGAGCTCTGTGCAGGAAACGCCCAAGATGAGTGCCGGTCAGATGTTGTTGGTAGCTTTTGATGGCATGTTTGCACAGCTGGAGACTGCTTTTGGACTTCTGATTGACAAGGTAAAAAATACTGATTTGTAAAATATATGGTAGTTTGTAATCCCTGTTTGGATAGAGGTGTAATATTGTCTAATATTTGACCACCTGAGTCTGATGTACAGTTGAGATGTTCTGTAAACCTAAACAATGTTTAAAAGAATACAGATGTGAGGGATGTTTTTTCCTCAGTCTGAGAAGTATACACATCAGTTAAATGCCATATGGAGTTTTGTTATGATAGTAATATCTTTCATTGATTTTAGTTTATATAATTTTATGTATTTTTGTCTTTAATAGAATAAAACATATTTTCAATGTTTTTTGATGCTATTATTGTGTATTCATATTGAACGGATTCCATAAAAAAACAACAGATTGTGACCACAAACAATTGAAGTGGAGAAAGATTTTTTTTTTAAAGCATATGACTAGGGGGTGGTGAGGTTTTTCTTCTGTTTTTGTCCCTAGCTGAGATTTATTAGATTAGAGTGGTGTCTAAATGAATACTGTTCTCCCCTCTAGCTGAACTCTATGGATGTGCCTGCTGCCTGGAGAAAGGTGGATGTGATTCGGGAGTCCAGAGCTACGCAGGTCCATTTCTTTGATAATGTGCAGACCAGACAGGTCTTGGATGAGATTTTCTTCCTGAAGAGACTCCAGACCATCCGAGACTTCTTCCGTTTGTGTGGATCATTTGCACAGACGCTATCTGGTAAACATCTAATTGATCATTTCTCAATATTAGGGATGACACATGAATAAAGGAAGGCGTACAAAGTAGCACACAAGAGTAGCATGTCATTGTGCAGAATCAGGCTTTTTATTAGACACCCTTCTCATTTTTTCTAATAGGAACGTGTCCTACACCCACTGATGAGCCTCTACCCTCTAATGGCCCAGTACCCATAGTGAAACCCATGTACCGAGGCTCCACTGTAGTGAGCGAGGACCAGATGATGCGGCCCATCAAAGCCTTCACGGCAGACTTTGTGAGGCAGATGCTAATGGGGCTCCCCACCCAGGCTTTGGGCTTAGCCATTTGCAGTGCTCTCAGTGCCCTCGGCATGGATCTCATAGCCCAGGTGGAGGCCAAGGACTTTGGCGCTGAAGGGAAAGTGTCTATGGATGACCTGTGCAAGAAAGCAGTAGAGCAAGGGGTGCAGGCAGGACGGATATCCCAGCTGCTGCTCAATAGGGCCACAGTGCTGGCCAGCTCCTACGACACAGCCTGGAAAAAACTGGACCTGGTACGACGTCTAGAAGTCAGCATTGAAGCTTGTAAGGTCAGCCTGCAGAGGACTCAACTTCACATCACTATGTTCCAGGTAAGAACCGGTACTCCATTTCCAAAAAAATACTACAGATTGCACAGGAATGACCCATGTAATTTTACAAAGCAGCAGTAAATGTGACCTTTACTTTCTGATCTCTGTTATTAGTGGCAGCATGAGGACATTCTCGGTGCGAGGACGCAGCCCATGACTGTCAGTCCCCCGCCTCGTTCCATCATCCTCAGCAACATGAAGAAGAAGCTCTACAAACTCAGTCAGGATGAAGGTTCTATTGGCAGCGTTCAGGTTAAAGCCATTGCACGTTTTGGAGAACATGTCAAAGTGAAATAGAAACCTTATAATCTAAACCGTGTTGGGTTTTGTGTTGCAGGAGAAGTTGGCAGGTCTAGAGGGCAGCATAGAGCAGAGGCTGAAGTGGGCCGGCGGTGCAAACCCTGCACTCGCCCCAGTGCTGCAGGACTTTGAGGCCACTATAGCAGAACGCCGTGCCCTGGTTTTGAAAGAGAGTCAGCGTGCCAACCAGGTTACTTTTCTCTGCAGCACCATTCTCAACTTCGAAGGTCTGCGTACCCGCACTCCAGAAGCCTTGAACATGGATGCCACACTTTTTGAACTTGTGAAACGATGCCAGGCCACCTGCTCCTATGCTGCCCAGTTCAGCACTTCTGTTTCCTCTCTGGAACTTCAGCTGCTGCTTAGACTGGTGAGTCTTGCTGGATTTTCAAATGTATTGTTTATCGGTATAAACAATCATCAAAGTTGTAGTCAGTAAGTCCCCCCCCCCCCCCCTCCAAATCTACTTTTTTTTTTATGAAGTTTGATAAAAAAATAAAAAAATACAGTAAAAATAGTAATATTTGAATATGCATATTTTAAAATGTAATTTGTAATGGCAAAGCTGAATTTTCTGCTTTCACTTGTATGATTTTAAAACAATTTATTTTAGTTTTTGTTTTTTTATTTTAAATGTATTTAGTCAAACATAAACCTGATTACCTGTATATTGTCTACTTCTGAATTTGAAACCATTTCATCATAATCTGTTGTTGTGCTCTGTTTTTAATTGAAAAGCATTGGATTGTCTTTGCAGAGTCCTGCCATGGATCTGTCCATTGGTGGGCCTGAGTGGCTTGTGTACGTACAGAATCACCTCACCCAGGAGATGTCCAGTCAGAGAGCCATGCAGGAGGAAAGAGAGCAGCAGCTGGAGAGAGTGACCGAAACCCTTCAGCTGCTGGTGGACTCCATTAAAGGCATCCTGTCCAATCACAACCGCCAACTTGCTGATGTTAAGCACCTCCTGCGTGCCATGGCAAAGGTATTTAATTCTCTGATGCAAAATGGTTGACATGTTTCGTTTATTGGCCACCTCTAACTGCTGACAAATTGGTTTTAAATGTTATAGAATATCTTTCTTTTGTGTACACAATGTAATGTTAGTTGCTTTTCAATTTGGCAGGATGAGGAAAATGCCCTTGTAGAGGGAGAGGAAGTGACTTATGAGGGCAGCGTGCGTCAGTTCCTGTCAGAATACAAGGCATGGCAGGATAATGTGCAGATAGTGCTTTTCACGGTAGTGCAAGCTACAGGTCAACCACGCAGCCAGGAGCAGGTTGAGCTGCTGCAGGAGATCCCTGCCACCCTGAAGGAGCTAAAGGTTCAGAGCCAGAGGTTAGCATTTGTGCTGGATTCAGAACACAACTTGTAAGTTTTCAAGAGTTTTTTTTTTTTGGTTAAACATTTTATTTTATTTTTCCTTAGCATCTACAATGGCTTGGTGAGCTTTGCCTCTCCTCTTGTCACTGAGAGAGGAAGTGACTGTGCAAGTCCCACTTCCACAGTCCAGACCAGCTTTGCTGCTGGTAAGTTTAAAATCTTGCTTTTGTTTTTCTGTAGGTGATTTGTTGAGTTTGATCTCTCGCTCTCGCTCTCGCTCTCTCTCTCTCTCGCTCTCTCGGTCTCGCTCGCTCTCTCTCTCGCACTCTCTCACTCTCTCACAATAGCAGTTCGCTGCAGTGGAGTGAAGACCCAGCCTGACAGCATGTCCCAGAATGCCCGCAAAGCACTTCCTCGAAACTTTGGGACCCCGGTGGACACTCCCCCCAGCACTCTGATGATCAACAGTAAAGGACTGGCCCCAAGCCCCAAAAGAGCCGTGCGGGATCCCAAAACTGGGAGAGGTCAGTTGTGATGCAGATTAGAGGTCGACATATGGGTTTTTCACTGGCCGATATTTAGAAATTAGGGCAGCCGATGACCGATATATGATGCCGATATGTTTGGCCGATTTTTCCTTTTTTTTCTTTTTTTTTTTTCCCCCTTCATCTCATAAAATAGAGTGAGTAAATGATTATTATTGCCGGGTACAAGATAGTAATAGTAGTAGTAGCCTAATTCAGAGTAATAATACATGGCTCAAAACTTAAGCACCTTCTCAAAACTTTTGTTTATGTTTGCTGACAGACCAGACTTGCAAATGCGAATTCATTCTCCGCCAGCAGGAGGCCAGTTGGAGTGAGAAATATAGCGGTTTCCCCGGTAACAACTGTAAACAAAGCAGCGCTGCGCTCATAAACGCTACTTTATCAGGCATTACAGGAGAGACGAAATGAAAATGACACCGAAGCTTTTCTGAAGACGGTCGGTTCTTTTCAAAGATACATTCATATAAAAACACCTGTGCTGCATTTTAATTTTGAAACATGCAGTAATCAGTTTATTCAATGAGGTAATAACTCAATGTATGGGAAACAATGGACACTGCTATAAGGCAAATGGCCAAGAGATAACAAAAATAATAGAGTTCACACATTACACAGCCTGCAGCTCATAACTGCTTAAGAGTGCACTGGCCATGAGCGATGACATCGTGGATGCTATTGTAGGACCTACACACACATTTCACGAGGAAAGTTTAACGTGCACGTTATGATCAGCCCAGAAGTTTCGTCTGAACTGCATAGTTTCTACTTTCACATGCAAATGACTTGTTGCACTTATGAGTATGATAACTTCCTGGCATCAATTCTAGTAGGGTAAAACGTAATTATGCTTTCGAAATGGTCTGTTTTGCCCGGTCATCATTAGCTGAAACTGTGGGAACAAGAAGCAGCTGCAGAGTGTAAGCTGCTCACGCAGCCAGAGAGAGATTCTCCGGTGATCTGCAACAACGCTTAGCTGCCCGCAGATGCGCCTGATTTGCAACACAATCGGGCGATGCCGATTAATTAAAAATGCCAAAAATTGGCCGCTTAAGCGCCTGCCATCGACTCTGGGGTTACACCCCGACTCTTTACGAGAATTCCATGTAGCCATTAAAGAATCAGGCTCGTTAAACGTCTCATCCGAAGGAACCATGTTATATTTTATTCTAATAAATAAGCTTATATGACACATTTTAGATACCAATTAAATTTTACTTTTTTTTTTTACTCCATTCCAATTTCAATACCACAGCAAAAACTACTAGCCATAGAAATATAATGTTCAAACATTAAAGACAAATAAAGAGTCAGTAAATAAGAGCAAGTGAACAAATTACAAGCAACAGTGCAAATGAATTTATAGAACAAAGATAGAATTTAAATGGTGCTTTAAATAGCAGACGGGTTGATTTGAAAACGCAAATTCACTCTCTGACAGCAGGTGGTGCTTGATTACCACTAGACAAAGCAGCACTGCGCTTAGTAACTCTACTTAGTAACATTATACAGATGCAAGATGAAAAGAAAATGCCATGTAAACTTTTCTGAAACCAGTTAGTTTCCCTCAGAGATATATTCATATAAACCCCCAATTCAATATTTAGGATTTTTTTCCCAATATTTTGTGTGTCATGAACAGTGAGCTGCTCTGCCTGCTACAGTATTTTCTCCTCTTTGCGTCCATCTTCAGCATCTCTGGCCTCTGTTAACGGCCGTTTACACACTTAACTTGAAGCACTTCTCTGATAAGAGATCTTAAGAAATGCATTATCGATTTGAAGCTTTGATAAGATCACTGATCAGCTGTTTTTCCTTCAGCCGTGCAAGAGCGGAATTCCTATGCTGTTAGTGTGTGGAAGCGGGTGAAGGCCAAACTGGAAGGGAGAGATCTGGACCCTAACAGGAGAATGAGCGTCACTGAGCAGGTTAGCATTCCTCCTTTACATATACAGCCTTACTACTTACTACTGTTTGTATTGTATTGTATTGTATTTGTCATCTTGCTCTCTTTAAGGTGGATTATGTCATCAAGGAGGCGACAAACTTGGACAACCTGGCACAGTTGTACGAGGGATGGACAGCATGGGTGTGAATGGGATCCTTGTAGATCACTTTGGTCCAGCGAGGGTAGAAATCCACCAAAATCCACTGGGTCTGGGGCAATGGAGCCACAGAGCACCATGCAGGAAAGGGGGGGAGGGGGGTGTAGAGAGCCTCCCTCTGGCCCACACCCGATCCCCGTAGCACAGCTACACCCGGCGATCCAGCTAACACAATGAAATGGGTCTGCATCTGTCTCCCCGAGATGTGTGGGGAGCTCACCAAGATGGGGAGGCGGGGTGGGGGGGACAAAGCACATGCGGCTTGAACTACCCCCCAACCAACCCCTATATCAACACCAACAAATAAACGTCTGTCAACTATCAAAACTAATAGGATTTGCCACAGGGAAAATTTGCAGGAGTTTATCCACTCTTAGAGCAAAGGTCTGCTGTAATTAGCGAGTTTCTAGACCGCATTTGTGCGAGAGTGGAGGGAAAGGGTGATCCGGTCTTGGAGGGATCCTATAGCCTCTGTTTTTGAATGGCTTGGGGTCAGGCACGACTTGCGGCTGGGTTGTCTCCTGCTGGAGCGGGCTTGGAGGGCTGTGTGACCAGAAGGCTCAAAGGACTCCATTTGAAGCCAGAAGGCCTTTGGCAGACCTTAGAGTTCGTTCTTAACCACAAAAAAGACCTTTTCCCTTCAAGTATATATAGAAAACGCTGCAAAAATAACTTTTTACACCTTCACCAATGTACTGCACAGATTTCACAATTAAAAGGCAAATCGCAAAGTGGCTTTGGGAACATTCACGGTCACGTGTTTCTGAATGTTTGGCACAATGAATGATGTGCTTGGAGTTTGTAAGTGCTCAGTCTCTGATTTGATCGTTGAGTATGACCCAGGCTCAATGTGGTCAGTTTCTAAATGCTTTTTTTCTTAGTATGCATCTCTGATCTTGTTTGTGTATTGTAGATTCTTTCTCCCTTTCCTTCTTTGCTATGGATTTAGTCTAGATTGCTCCTTTTTTTGACTAGCTTGCGTTTTACTGATCTTGACCTAATTTTACATTTTTAGTGGGAGAAATAAGTAAAGGAATAGTGATGTGGTGATGGTTACAATATTGTTGTCTCTTAATGGTTTTACTCCACTTTGTTGGTCAAATAAAACGAATTAAATCTCTGTGTTCTTAAAGTGTTTGCTGTATTTGTTCATGTTTGTCTGATTTTTAGACTTGACATGTTCATACTTAAATTTCATTTTTAACTTGAGTGAAATTGTTTAGATACTTTAGGCTTGTCACAGCAATTCACACTGTCTACCTTCTGTACTGCAATTAGTTTTTAAGGAACAAGTCTTCATTACCCAGTATTAAAAGCAGTGCTGTGACCCCCCTTTCATAATTGGTTAACTATCCCAAGTTGTTGCTTAACCTTGGGTTAATAGTAACCTGATATTGAAAACCTAATTGTTTTTTGAGCATGACACATTTTGCATCCAATTATTAGTAAATGTAGGTTGTTTTTACTTGTTGCTTTAACAGATAATGAGACTTGGATTTGACCTCAGCCATAATAAACTGAAACGTTATTTTGATAGTATGTTGAGATATTCAATTGTAGTGAAAACCATATGTTGTTATGGTTTAAAATTATAAGCCGTATTAATTTTCCAAAACTAACGTTTAGCGCCATCCCATGTTGAGGCTGCCTTCAGTCTTCTCCATTTGTTTTCACATGATTGTACACCATTACAAATCTGGACCCTCTTTAGCATTGTTTGAAGAAATATAAATCTTATTCCATTTTTCTCAAGGTTTATAGTTAATGCATTTTTTTAAGTTCAGCCATTCAACCCTGTTAAGCATTTCACCAAATAAAGTGTACGCACCTTTCACTGATCATTTGTTATGAGTAATGTCGTTACCATTTTAGGCCCTGTAACATATTTATGAACATTTTCCCATTTTATTTTGATAGTGAACTACATTTCCCATGAGTCCTTGTGTTCCGAGTTTCAGATAAAAACATCCTGCATATAACGGTCGGTTCGGTTGACAGACTGCGGCAGTACAGGGGAGGCGAGTTCATATAATCGTGCTGTCCGAGGAACACAAATTCTGAAATACACCAAAATAAACCATGGCTGAGGGCGATAATAAAAGTGCAAATCTGTTGGTAAGTTGCTGTCGAAATGTATATCTTACTGTGTTTGTCTTAAGCAATAGACTTCTACTGCTGTCACAATCTTAAACCGATTAAAAAAGACTTGACTGGGCACCATAAGGCTTAATCTGTCTTATATTTTTAAATGTTGGTCGTGTGAATGCTGCGAATAGAACGTAAACACGACACGATATATGAACTGCGTGATAAGATGTTAGCAAGCTAATTCAGTGCTAACGAAACGGATTACTCTAGGCTATATCTAGCGTCTTATTAAATTGTTTTATGGAGAATGGATTTGTTTGATATATATTGAAGTTTGTAATAAGTATTTGCTTTTGATAAATATTTGTAAATTGCATGAGCGTTGCTGGAGATAAGCTAGCTTAGTTAGGCGAGTCTTTATATCATGGTCTACCGTGGTCATTGTTTTAGAGATTGGTTGTAAAGTCACCAAGAATTCTGGTTGAAGTTTATGCTTTAGCCTTTTAAAATACACTTTAAACGTCTAACTACCCATATTTTTACATGATATCCCAGATAAAGGAATTGACTGGGCTGACCCTTTAAACTTGGTGCTGGTCTGAACACAGGATTGCACAGTCGCTGTCTTTAAAGCCATTTATGTACTCCTCTTTTACATCATATATGTTAACAACTAAAATATCTCTCTGATAAGCTAATAATTCTCGTTGGTGTCTATTTTAACATTCCTGACGTTCCAGCTGGACGTGCCCATCCCATGACTTTCATGACACTCCCATTGTACAACAATTTCCGATAAAGCCATGTCATCTGTTGTAAGATAACTCATTGTTTAGACACTGTTACTGACTAAAACCTTTTCTCTAGGCTCAAGAAACGAGTCAGCTGGAAGAGCAGCTTCAAGGATGGGGAGAGGTCATCCTGGCTGGAGATCAGGTCCTGCGCTGGGAGAAGCCGTGGTACCCAGCAGCATTAGTGGGCGCCACCACAATCCTGTTCATGTGAGTCTGCGGTTCATAGCATGCATTAGAGCTACTTCTTGACTTAAGGCCTAATCTTTCACTTTAGTTAATTGGATAAGGTTAAAGGATTAGTTCACTTCCAGAATAAAAATTTCCTGATAATTTACTCACCCCCATGTCATCCAAGATTTTCATGTCTTTCTTTCTTCAGTCGCCAAGAAATTAAATGTTTTTGAGGAAAACATTCCAGGATTTTTCTCCATATAATGGCGTCAATGTGGACCAACAGGTTGAAGGTCCAAATTGCAGTTTCAAAGGGCTCTACACGATCCCAGCCGAGGAATAAGGGTCTTATCTAACGAAACGATCTGTCATGTTCTAAAAAAGAAAAAAAATGTATGTACTTTTTAACCACAAATGCTCATCTTGCACTAGGGCTGTGTATCACCAACAATGTCGCGATACGATACGTATCACGATACTAAAGATATGATGCGTATCACGATACGGGTCAATTTTGGAATTACATTTATTTTGAGCAGAATTTCGTGACGGTAATTTGTTTATTGTACATTGAATAGCCAGTGTTATCACGGTTTTGATAACTGAAAAACTATTTTGCTTGGTCATTAACAAACAACAATATAACTTAAGTGAAATAAAAAAAAACTTAGAATAGATCTTCCTTCTGCATTTTAAGTCTCTGACTCAATAACTTAAGTATAATGCCAAGTGCTGAAACATGTCAACAAGGCTCAATGGCTGAACAAAACTTGAAACACATTCCATAATAGCAACAAAAAAAAACTGTAACAATCTTTAACTTTCTCAAACACTTCACATTTTAAACACCTTCACATTTTGGTCTCAAGTGGTGGAATGTGCAACACAAACATCACTTTACACAATTACACCTTCAGATTTTTAAGCAGAAACATCAACTGATCAACATGCTCAGGGTTAAGAGTACTCCTCTTTGCTGTAATGATATCTCCAGCAGTGGAGAACACCCTCTCTGCTGCTACACTTGCACCAGGGATACAGAGGGTACAGCTTGCCAAGTTTGATAGTAATGGGAAATCAGACTGGTGCTCCTTCCACCAGATGAGTGGATCTCCTGTAAGAGGTAATGCCTCTGTATTTCCTGACTTCATCAGAGGCCTGATTATATGGTGACACAGGTGGATGTTTTGTTTTGGGAGGGGGGAATTAATCTCCAAATAAGTCCTCAAGAGCACAAGCGTCCACTTTCTTTCTCAGCATGCTTTCTGTTCTGTTTTTCTTCATTATTCTGGTTCTGAAATAATCATAACATGGCATTGTAATTAATAACTTTTACAGATCTCATGTAACCCACATTAATAAAAACTAAATATTTTCAGTTGATCTCCAACAAAACATTTTTACAGTGTAGATAGATAAAAACATATATGCAGTGTAAAATAACCTATAAAACCAAGTAATAAGACAATAACTAGCATTATAATATAACTAGCTGATATAATGAACATTAACTAGTTTTCTGACAGTCGACTCTTGCAAGTGAAGTCTGTGATGCCTCCATTGCCATTTTGGTGTTGACATCATGTCTGTTCTCCTCCTCCAAAAAGGGCAGTGCTTTAAAGCGTGGATCCAGCGCTGAGGTCATGTTCAGAAAGGGTATTTCATGCTCATATCTTTTCTCCAGATCTCCAGCCACAGCGATCTTTATGTCCTGCGTCACTGCCGAGTCAGTGTTTTCAATCTGAGTGCCGCGACTTAACTGAGCGTGCAAAGGTGCGATGATTGAAACCGTAGGGGTTTTCTCATCCGACATAACGTGCGTTGCCAATTTAAGTGGCTTCAGTGCATTTATTACATCTTCAGCACAGGTTATGTCTGCTTCTGTTAATGTCCACAGATCTTTTGCATTTTTCCGCACCTCAGCTGAGAGTAATGCAGCACAAATTGCAGGCTGTTGTTCTACGAATCGCTCCAACATGTCATGTGTGCTGTTCCACCTCGTGCAGACATCGGTCATCAGCTTATGCTCAGGAAGGCCTAGTAACTTTTACTTCTCGTGCAGGACATGGCAGGCGATTGTACTTTTCCTAAAAAATGTTGTGATGTTCCGAACTCTTCCGAGAAGATGGGAAACTGTCGGTAACTTCAGAGCCCATTGAGCAGCCAGGTTCAAACAGTGCACAAAGCATCTCACGTGAACTAATTTGGCTATTTCTGCAGCTACTGACATATTAGATGCATTATCAGTCACTAGCACTGGATCTTTGTCCTTTTATTCCCGATTCGTTCATCACATCTTTGAGCAAATCTGCCATGTTTGCTCCTGTGTGATTGTCAAACATTGCTCTGGTCTGCAGAACGTTCGAGACAAGTTCCCATTGTGGCGTTATGTGGTGGCAAGTTATCGTAACATATGACTGGGTTGCTTGCGAAGTCCACGCATTGCAGGAAATGGAAACTCCCTCTGCAGAAGAGAGTGACAACAGAACGTCTCGTTTAACTTCATCATACAAACGAGGAATTGCCGTTTCTGTTAAAAACTGACGTGTTGGTATTGTGTAACGTGGCTCACACTCGTGAAGCAATTGTCTGAAGCCGTTATTCTCGACAACGCAGTATGGCCGTAAATCCTGACACATGAAACGCATTAAAGCATTTGTTATATTCTGAGAGTGCTGAGACGTGGATGGGAGTTTCGAGTTAAAAACATCGGGTAAGGTTGGCTGCTTCTGAGACGACAGGTGTGTGCTGCTACCTGCTCCGACCGAGGCTAGGTGGTCTGGATGATGTCTCATCATATGCAGAGAGAGGTTTGTCATGTTGCCGGAATACTTAACTTTTGCTTTGCAGTTCTTGCATATGGCATGACTCATGTCTAATGTCTCACTCTCCGGTTGAGTGTAAAACCCAAAATTGTCCCATATTTTTGATTTTACTTTTGTCTGCAGTGGCAGAATCCTCTGATCCATTTTGAATAGTGCGCTGCTGCTCATGTTGCTAAAATGGCCACTCGACGTCACATGATGCGGCAGTATCGATACAGCAGCAGCTGTATTGATACGCGCATTGTCAGGAGTTCATGACGATGTATCGCTGTATCGATATTCTGAGCACAGCACTATCTTGCACTAGCTCGACTTCACGCATTATGTAATCACTAGGGATGTACCGATACTGGTATCTGTATCGGGCCCGATACTGAGCTCCTGTACTCGTACTTGTTAAAATGCCCCGATACCAAACGCCGATACCAAACAGCATGTGATAAGCACCATATTCAAACAAAGAAACAACGACAACAGACAGCAGAAAGGAGTTAAAGATGTCTACCACTAAGTATATGTATGCAATGAATATAATGTTAAACATTCAGTATTAACGCCTGTATAGCTGATGTGCGCGAGCTGATAAACAAAGCACACTGAGTGGATTGAGCGCGCGCGAGTTTGTCGAGTGAATATCCCTTTCTCACAGACATCACTGGAAAGTTTGTAGTTCGGTCGGATATGTAAAAACCAGAGTAACAATGCACGTTACCTATAGCGATTTCGCGATTCGATGGTATGAGAGAGTGAGAGAGAGAGCGCGCACTTCTGTTGTGTGATCTTTGATGTTCACTCACTTAGCACACACATCATTTTGATTAAAACTAAATCGTAAAAATAAAACAATTTATAGGGGCATTCACTATAAACATCATTTATTTTCAACCTTAGGCATACACGATTTTCTGGCGAAAGTGAATCTAGCAGCTTGTGTGAAATGCGCTAGGCTGTACTATTCTGCATCAGTACAAATACCTGCATGCGTTGCACGTGTTTTGCTTGCTTGAGTGTTTGTGCATTTATATAAGTGGCTTTGGAAAATAAATCGCAGCACATTTCAGATGAAAAAACGCGACTTCTATTCCTTTTAGGTCTATGTATAACGAGTTGTTCCCTGCATTATTACAGCAAAGCGCGTGTTTACAGTACTGAGCCGCTGCAATGGAACAGCTCTAATGCTATTAAATTAAATATGATGTACCAAAGAGCAAAAAAAAAGTGAAAGTAACAAAAACTTAAAAAATAAATTTTAATGGGCATAATTAAGTGAAAATAACCAAAGGATATACAGTCAAACCAAAAAATATTCAGAGACCAGATATGATTTTTTATATTTTTTTACTAGTGGGCGTAGGACACTATATTTCATTTATGTAAGTGAGGATAGCAAAAAGTAAACGGTGACAAATCAGACCCAAAAATTCCTTATACCGTGGACTACCAGTAAATTGATACAATTTGGAAAAAAACTGAAGTTGAGGTTTGCGTGAAGCTTGTTGACAGCATGCCCAGGAGACTATATGCTGTCATTAAAGCTAAGGGCTGCCTGACTAAGTATTGATAGTTGTATAAATACTGTCATACTAACAGCTGTCTAAATTTTGGTTGATTGTAATCCATTACACCTTTCTATCAAAGTTATCTGACATTATCAAGCTGAATTTGTTCTGACAGTTTAATTCTGAGTTCTTGTCATATTTTATTACAATTTTTCTAAACTATAGCGAATAAACTGAGATAATTGTGTGAAATGTTGAAGGTGTCTGAATAATTTTGGTTTGACTGTATATTTAATGAAGTACCCACTAACTTATACCTTGTGGTTTCTGACCCAATAATTTAAAAAAATTACAATGCAATAAAGTAGTGGTATCGTACTCTGTATCGGCAGTCCAAAAAATAAAAGTATCTTATCGGCGAGTACTGGAAAAGTGTATCGGTGCATCCCTAGTGCATCACGTGTGGAAAGTCATGAGTGACTTATGCATAAGAGTGGTTAGGGGTGTGCCCGAAGCGTGAATCCGTATTTAAAAAGGCATGGAAAACAAATAACGTTTGCTAACGGTTGCCTGTTACATTACATTACATAAAATTTCACTTACCACATAAAAAGAGTAAGTAGAAGAGATGACTGAAGACGATGGCAAATGATTTGTAGATTCTGAGCAACACTGACAAACATCTAGTCTTGTAAAATGTGTGGTAAGTACTGATGCTCCATAGTATAAGCAGAGTACGTGTGATCGCGAATAGATGGGCGCTGGCTTTAACATATATCACGATAATTCTATATTTAATTCGATAACTATATCATGACGATAATTTAGGGAATCCTTTTCCGTAGAGAAAAGTATTATCTTCCTATTTTTACCCAACTAGGGTGTTGTGAGGCATTACTGATTAACCTCTTATGTATGGCCTTGCGCAGACTCCTCATATCCTAGCAGAGTAAGGCTCCATGAAGAAGTATCCAGTGCGGTAGCTGAATAAAACGCAGATAGCGAAATTAACTGAGGAAACCTGAGACACTAACCATGCAATTGCACAAAATATATTGTACTGTGTTCTACACGCATCTTGGGTATTATTTATACGGATAAAGTATATTAGAATGCATGCTAAGCGACATAGCCTTTATACTGTATCTAATGCTATAAAAGGGTATACCTTTCTGCCTTTATTCTGTGATCCGAAACCACGCTGTCACAAAATAAGTGATTCCAACATCATCGACTAGTTTTAAGGTTAATGGATAGCATGCAATAAATTCAATATCTTGTTTGGACAACGGTAGGGATTTAACGATTCCTCACTCACGATGTCGATTCACGATTTGATTTTAGTTTTTTTACAAATAGATTGCAGACAAATTATAAATTAAATGGGTCCTTTTATTATTGCTTGGACAAAATGCACATTTCTTTGTGAAATTGAAATATAATAATATACTAATATAGCACTTGCATATTACTGCTCTTTTGTTGGTTTTGATTGCTAAAGCGCTCCAAAGTTTGGCAACATTTGCGATCAGAAGCCAAAAAAAGCTAAGTATAATATCTGTGATAGCTAAACATGTTGCAAAAGAGGTGTCACCACCAACATGACAAAGCACTTTAATTTAATAGATCGTTTAAGATTGCGAACACGATTCAAACACCAACGTGATTCTATTCCTAAATTACAATGATTCGTCTGTTTCATTCCTCAACCTTTGATGTGTGCGATCAATGTTGTGATCACTTGATTTGTCCGTGCAGCATACGATCACATCAGTGTGATTTGAACATTTAAATTTGCGTTCATGCTGCCGTTGGCCTCAAGAAAGCAGCTGTCTGTCATGAATGAAACAGCTTCACAGTCTTTTCAGCCACATAGTATCATTATTTCTGTTACAAACATTCAAATCACAGAAGTAATGTGATTAAAGTTTCAACCGTTTTCAGATATAAACTGTGTGTACCATGTGTATGGTAGCGATTAAAATAGAATAAATCACCTTTTGAAAGTAATTTGATGCTTCAAATGAAGATTTATCGATTATATTGTTACGCCAGTAGGTGGCGAAAAGGGGCTGTTAAAATGTATTTGTCTTTGAATCATACAAGAGATTTGTTCAAGAATGCGGATTCATCCAGTAATGAAACAAGTACATCTTTTGTACTTAAATGAGTCATTTAATCATTAATTCATAAATTACATGTGATTTTGTTTAGCTGTCTAATGGTTTTTCTTCAGAATCATGAGAGAACCACAACTTCCATTGGGGAAGAAAAAAAAACTAAATTTATCCAGAATCATGCAGTTCTATTTTGCACACAAACAGCTCTTAAAGAGTCCAGTTTTTATGTAGCCTGTTGATTTTTGTTCATGGTATTCAGCTCCAATAAATGGTTTGCAAAAAAGAGACACAGGATAAATGTTTGATATCGTTATTTAATCACATTGGAACCGAAAAGAATCTGAATCGATAAGCAGAATCGGAATTGATCAAATTCAAACGATACCCAACCCTAATCACGAATCTCGAAAGTGAAAGTGAAACGAAACAAGCTCGTCATTCAAAAAGCGGTTTTAATAGCGGCTCCCTGATGCCCGCAATTTATGTACATTATAATTACCCAATGATAAAACTGCGAGAGAAAGTATTGAAATACATATTTCCCTCCCATCTCATATTTATTCCCTTTAGAGGTTCCGTAGTACACGTCATTTTCTTTCCGAACACGGAAAGACGCGGGGGAAGGGGGAATCACGATGCCGGCTCAACATCGTGATATCCATCAGCCATCGGCGATAGAAAAGCAAACGTGCAAAGAAAGTCAAATGCCCTTTACAAAAAAAGTTTTTTTTTGCCATGCACTACCTTTTTGAACCAGAGTATGATGAAGAGCTTACCGCTCGTGATCTTTCCAACGTGATTACATAATGTGTGAAGCCGAGCTATTGCAAGACGAACATTTGTGGTTAAAGTTTATACATTTTTATTTGTTTGTGCTGGGATCGTGTAGAGCCCTTTGAAGCTGCATTGAAACTGCAGTTTGGACCCTTCACCCATCGGTCCCACCATTGAAGTCCATTATATGGAGAAAAATCCTGGAATGTTTTCCTCAAAAACCTTAATTTCTTGTGACTGAAGATTATAACTGTAACTGTCATTTATGCTGTCATCACGTGTTTATAGCGCAGGTGAGACCTGAACAGCACACGTTGCTATCGGTGTTTAAACTAAACTCATTTAAGCCTTGCCAGTTTAAATATTAAAGAGCCAGAAGATGTGAACTCACGCGGCGCGCAGTGAGAAGATCTGTGTGGTCGCTCATCCGAAGTGTGTGAACCTGCATCTGAGAACGCGCGCAAATATTAAGCTCTCCAAGTATTGTGTTTGAATGGACAAATTCACACAAAAATTGTCAAAATGCCCGTCTTGGTGAGTATCCTAGCAGACCTATTCGGCTGAACGTACAGTATCGGTATCAGTTCTCTTAAAGTGACAGCACTTTCTTAATGTATCAAACAGCCTCAAAACGGAAATCTCTCACTGCTCTTGATTGAATAACTTGTAACTTTAATAAGGATTCATCTTTAATTTATACAGTCAAATATGCAATATTATTTTACATTTGATTTATTCAATTTCTGTACCTAAAAACTATGTTAGACCTACCTTAAAAAACTGAAAAGCACTGTTTATTTTATTTGTATCTTTTTCACTGTTTATTTATTTGTGCTGTTGCTTGTAGTTAGATTATTTGTTCTTATTTTCTTTTATTTTTATTTGGCAATATAGTTTTCCCCCTAAACATAGTACATACCGAACCGTACCGAAACCGTGATACAAACCGAAACCGTGAGTAAGTTGAACTGTTGCACCCCTAGTCTCCAAGCAACACACGGTTGTGTTTTTTTCACCTACTGTTTTATGTAAACAGTGAATTTGAACATATTACTCTTTTCACAGACTGTTTTTGCCTACAATATAGTATATTCAATGAGTTGCTCATAAAGACAGTCACTTATTTTGTTGCTAAATGAATGTTTTTGAATGAATCAGTTCACTTAATGATTCAATGACTCACTCATACTTGTCACTTTGACTTGTCACTTGTTGCCTTTTACTGGCTATGTAACCTGCACAAATAGTCACTTTAAAATATCCAGTTCTAATACACAGACCAACAGTCCAAGAAAGTACATAAAGACTAAGATGCTTCAGCTTTAGAAAAATGATCAAAGAAAAGGCAAGTTCTTAATAGTGATGTCTTTTAAAGGAGGAATTCCTTTTTTCCTCTTCCTCCTTTTACTTTCAGCAAACATCCTGTGCTATGAGCTAATCATGCGTCAGTCTGTGTTTTTTGTTGTGACATAATTTGCATACCGTCATCCAAAAATGAAGTGAATGCAAGAGTTTAATGGCCTCTTTCTTCATTGGCAGGCTAATCTACTTCTTGGACCCCTCTGTGCTTACTGGTCTGTCTTGTGCTGTCATGATCCTGTGCCTGGCTGATTACCTGGTGCCAACTCTTGCTCCCCGGGTTTTTGGTTCTAACAAATGGTGAGTGAAGGGACAACAGCAAGTCCTGCTTTCGACTACAGGCTCTAAAGTAACAATCTCTTCATCTGCTAGCGAGGTTAATCGAATAGCATGTTTCTCTTCAAAACACAAGTGTTTTTCTCTCAATCGATTAAACTGCACCACTTCAGATCCTCTGAGAAGACCGGTATTTGCACAGCATGTATGTGCTTGCCTCTTCTGGTTTCATTTTAGTCCATCTCCCCAGGCATCTTTCCTTGCTCTAGTTCAGGAGCCGGGGTCTCTGGTGTCTTTGAGTGACAGGTTGCAGTTGCTGCTGAGTGTCCTGTGTCAGATACAGTGTTGGTTTGACTCAGCACATCTTCACTGTGCTGATCTCCACTCTGCAGTGAGAGGTCTTGCTATGCACATCACATTCTGCAGAGCAAGTCGAGATCAGACCCCTGGTGTTTATTTTAGTATCTGGCAGCTTCCTGTGGCTCTAAGCTTTAAGCCTTCAATATGGTCATGTTTTATGCCCAGAAATAAAATGCAGTGGCTAAGCAGAAATGGAAACAGATTCCCTCTTCATTTATGAGTGAACATTTATGATGTGTTGGTGTTACCCATAAAGACATTGTTTATCGTGTATGTTTTCTGAGCACTATTTTGTTCCTGCACAGGACCACAGAACAGCAGCAGCGTTTCCATGAGATCTGTGGGAACCTTGTGAAGACTCAGCGCCGTGTGCTCGGCTGGTGGAAACGTCTGTTTGCCCTGAAGGAAGAAAAGCCCAAAATGGTACGCTCATTTGATGACTTGTTGAACAGCACCTTTTTGTTTTATGTCTTAGAATTCACTAGTGACTCATGAGCATTTCACACTCAAAGCAAGCTATCATTTCACACCTCTGGGTTGGCTTTATTACTGTTGCTCAGCAGTAAGAACAAACAAACATGAGCCTAGCCCTAGTTCACAGCTCTACTTATGCATAATTAAGGAGCACTTGTGCCCCTACGAGAACATTTTAAAGTGATGTTCAAAATCCTGAAAAAGTTGCATGATGAAGCCTATTAGAATGCAGTTAGATGTCCCTGGAATTCAAGATTTGAGAGCAAAAAATGCCCCATGTTTTTTTTTGTCTTATATGAATATCATATAATGTAGGCTAGTTTAGCCATATCACTCGAGCAAGAGTGCTGTTTTTCCAGAATATCTGCATGGCTGCAAATGTGATGCTTTTGTACAACAGTTCAATGAAAAATAAGATGATATTTTTACATTTTGGACTCAAATATTGTCTGTCTTGCTCAATTTCGCAAATGAAAGTAGTTCTGAACAAAGCTACAGCAGAACTGTTGTTTCTTGCGCTTAATGAATTCACATTTTTAAACAAATCAAGTGAGCCAGTGGTTTAATGACCCATTCTTAAGGACACTCGCTTGCTTTCTTAATGAATGACTGAATGACTCGTTCATTAAGAGTGACTTGCCAAGACCGTGATCATTGTAAATTTATTGATCGGATGTTGTTCACACCAAATAGTTTGTGCAAATGAAAGCATTTTTGTATATTGTTGTAACTTCTATAGAAAATAGGCTCCTCGTCTGTGTACTCCTTGTAACACATTTGTTTTACTTCTCTACAGTATTTCCTCTCCGTCATCAGCAGTCTTGTGGCTGTGGCCTGGATCGGACAAGAAGTGCATAACCTCTTCCTCACCTACCTGATCGGTATATACGCTATTTATATGGGCTAAAAGCTAAGCAAACTGCATGAAGAAAATCCCCTGTGCTGAAAGGCTGTTGTATAACATTAAAGCAATAAACTGCTCATGTCCTGCCTCTTACATCACAAATGCATTCCGATTTTTAAAATCACAAACTAGCAGGCAAAAAGGCTGTAAGATCTATGAATCTATGACACGCCACAGTGTGCAAACTGTAGAGAAGTCACTGTTCTTTATCAAAGCTTAGCTCATGTAAACAGTGACTAGGCTGTGCAACAAAGAGGTCATTGTATTTGGGTCAAGGAAAGCCACAGTTTCAATCCAGAAATATGCTGCCATTTACGCTCCCTATACACAAGGTTTTTTAAATCTCTTTGTACCAATTAGGTGAAATGTTCTGATGCACCAAGTCATTTTTCATTCAATATAAATGTCATCCATTATGAAATCCTTAATACTTTTGAAAAATATGAAGACTCCAATCATCTCAGTAGCCTAATAAGAATAATTTGATGATGCATGGAGCGAGTCACCTCATGGGGGATGGTAATTTAGAATTGTAAAAAATGAACAGTATCATTGTTCAGGGTCTGTGGCGGGGTTATACCTTCACAGGGTTGTTGTATTAGTGATTGTCCACTCGTTTACTGTCATTTTCTGTATCCACAGTGAGTTTCCTTCTGCTTTTGCCTGGCCTCAGCCAGCATGGCATCATCACCAAATATGCTGGTATGGTGAAGAGAGAGATCAACAAACTTCTCAAACAGAAGGAGAAGAAGAACGAGTAAAAGATTAGGCTCAAGTAAAAATTGGAATTCTGATCATTTCAGAGTTAAATATGGTAATCTCCCCCTGCTTATGTCAGATCTCAACAGACCAATGTAAAGCCTGAGCCGATAGTGAAAAGTAACATCTTGTAAACTGCTTAAATGTATGCAGATATCTCTTGAGGTTCGTATGTATTTTTTTGTTTTTAGGTTTCATTTCAAATTATGCATTTGTTTTCCATCAGAAGTATTTTTTTTTTCCAACACTGAAATGTTGCGTTCATTTTAGCTGTCTTGCATCCATGTATATTTGCATGTCATAGCAAATGTGTTAAGTCTGTGCAAAATATAAAGAGCGCTTGATTCATTTTTAAATCGGTGAAACAGCTATGGAACATTTACTTTAACCGATTAGATGCACAGAAGACATCATCATAAGTCTTGAAATGTTTCTTCCTCAGATGACTTGGAAATATGCATTTCTGCACTGTTCTGAAATTTGCACTGGAAAAACAGAACTGGAGTGATTGTGTAGGGGGGCTTAGACCCATACTGCTGTACTAGTGCTGTGTGGACTTCATTACTGTCCTCTAGCTCGAGCCACTTCCCAATCCAACACCTGTTGCTGGGCTGTATATACATGTTCATTTTCTCTTTCTTGAATTTCTTTGTGTTTCTACTGGCTTGTCTTAAGCTCGTCTTCTCCCCTTATTCTTTTAACTGTCATTTTGTGTTTGAGTGTGTTCACCACAACAATAAACGGATTCTTCAAAACGAATTAAGTTTACCAAATCTTTATTTTCAACTAAAACTATTAAAAATCAGTTTTGGTGATAAAGCTGAAACACGCACACACAAATTATACCACCAAATGTGACCCTGGACCACAAAAAAATTTTTTTTAATTGAAATTTATAGATCATCTATATAAAGATATAAAATATCTTCGTGGGGCATGATCTATACTTCGTATCCTAAGATAATAATTTTGACCCATACAATGTTTTTTTGGCTATTGCTAAAAATATACAGACTGGTTTTGTGGTCCAGGGTCACAAATAATTCTGCACCCTCAAATTTTAAACCAATTTTACTCCACAGAACACAATTTTTAAGATCTATATGCAGTGTAGAACTTTATTTGACTTCTAATCAGCACAATGAAGTGTCATTTTGAGTACATTTTTTTAGTTGTTTATTGGTGTCATCTTCAGTACAAATGAAAAGAGTCGCTGTGCATCTCGCAACGCCGAGCTGCACACAGAATGCTCTCCCCAGACTGTCTTCTGGCCTGCCAAGGCCCAGCTGCAGCCTTCTCCTCTCCTGTAGCCCAAAATATCAAAATGGCTCTTTGCATGTTCATTTATGAGTCACTTGCATACTGCAACACAAACATCAAGTGCCTCTGTCGAAGTGAGTTTCGTTGAACGCCCTTTTGTGTGCATATGCAGTGACTAAATTACCTGTGATAATATTATGCCTGTGCCAGGGGACTGGCTGTCCGCTTGCTTCATTTGTTTGATATCTGTTGGAAGTGGTGCAGTGCGCTGTTTGATATGTGGTCTGGTGCAGCGTGGCCTCAGCAGGGTTAGTGACCTCTTTCATCACAAACCCCTCACGGTTCTGTGCCCTGTTCTGTACCCCCACTCTGTGTAGGATGTAATGCTGTACACATACATAAGATGCTTACTAATAATTAGGTACTTTGAGGTGGTTTATCTATATGATTTTAACACTTTCACATACCAAGTAGGTGATATGTGAAAAATTTGAAGTGATATGCTCACGTTTTCATAAAAGCATAAAACTTGGTACAATTGTACAGGTTAGGGCCCTGAACTTTTTCAGAAATGGAGCCATGGCAAAAACACCTCGTGGTTGCCATGGCGACCATTTTATTTTCCGCCATAACCAAATTATGTATTTTCATATCTCCTGAACCAAACATGATAACACAGAAAAGGTGATGTCTACCCATATGTTTTGATGGTCAAGGATTACAATGATACCTGTAGCGTCTGCGTAGGATCAGGGGCCCTGAAAAAAAAAGCGTTGTACTGTGTATTGGGCTAAAAGACCCCTTTTAGCCTTTTGACATTTGCATTTAAATTACAGTTCTGGTCAGATACTTTACGTTCGTATAGGGGTTTTAAATTGCCAAATGGTTCTTCGCCGTCAGAGAAGATTAGAACCAGCCCCCACGAGCATCCCCTAATCTGATTTCAAACACATTCCACAAAGAGCTGTAAATGGCCAAACTAACACACACACACCCCCCCCAAACTAACACACACACACACACATAAAGACATTTCTTTATTTTAGACTATAATTAATCAGTTATAATTGTATCTGGTATATGCATGTGTTGTGTGTACGTTCCCCGATTAGATTAAAATAGGCGAATTACCACTCGTTATTTGTATTAGTTAAAGCCATAAACACTGATATTCAGGTGTAATTATGTATCCTTTGGTTTAATCTATTTCCAAATGATGTTTCTTGGTATCACAATTTACCTGTTTTCTTCATACCGGACAATGACGTACAGTTGTGATTGTGAAAAGCATCATATTACTCTTACATATTTTGTAAAACTACGGATATCCAGACCGCCTAAGCATGCAATGCACAGAGCCATAAACAAGAGACAAAGAAGTTTTCGTCAGTTCTCCCTCTCAAATCCCTCTCTCATTGGCCATTACACACAGAATAGGAATTCGCAAGCGATTAAGCCGAAAACTTTTGCTTCAAAATAACTTCTTCTTCGTTTGAGACAACACTTTTCAGGACTCTCAAGACCTTCCTTTTGAGTTTTATTTTCAGGCAGTTTTTACTTTCAAGTAACGTTAGTCACTGTGGACTTCTTCTTCAGAAGAACCAGAAGTAAAACTTCCAGCTGACTCCTCACAAACTCATCAAAAGACCTCCGTTATCTATCGCATCCGGACTCTTCTTCAGCAATCGAAACCAGTGCAAGTAACCGCTTGAAATTATTCAGATGCGTGTTTAAGGTTCAGACAAGGTGATTTTTGGATTCTTTGACGATTTTCAAAGGTTGAGGTTAAGTGATGTGAAATACTGCCATACTTTTCTTTTCTCTCCCTTTTTCCTTACTTTGTTTAATTCTGTGTATATATGTTTTACTTAGTTATATGTTAGATATAGTTTAATTTATTAAATCCCTTATATCACAAACGGATCTCTGTCTGCTGCTCACAATTCGAAGTCAATGAATGTTTGAACCCTCGCTACATTTTTGCTAAGAATTACTGCTAGCACTGTACAAAGGAGGACAGTTTATTGTTCCGTGGCCAGAAAAAATAAACATTCCTTGAATTGATAAACGATTATATTGTCTGCTCGGTGGACAGACAGATCAAATAATTGTAATATTGATTCTGCTACATTTAATTCTAATATATAATCTAAATCTTATTATGGGATCAGACCGTTATAATTCGTTCATAAATATTCCCCTTTTATAGCTAATCAATAATATAACATTACATACCATATACAGCCACATAGACTGTTCAGTGAAGCAATGTGAGAAGGAAATCACAGTATCTGAGCATCACAGTATCACCACATTTACAAAAGACCCTATTATGGCTATTAATATTTCTTTCTTTGATAATTAACTAATATTTTATTCAATAGTACAATAAAAGATTGTTTTAATTAATTATTAATTTGTTACATATATATAGTGCTTTTCTAGGTACTCAATGCGCTTTGCATGAAGGGGAATCTCCTCAACACCACCACTGTGGCAGCATCCCACCTTTTGATGCTATACAGCAGCCATATTGCACCAGAAGGTCCACCACAAACCCCTTTAACTAATATTTTATTCAATAGTACAATAAAAGAATGTCTTCAAGAATACAATCATATATTTCAGAGATATAAAAAAAATATCATCTCAAGTAAGTGTATTTTTCCTTACCTCTCAGGAAGAGTCAGGTAGGCGGTAGTATGTTTCCCATACATTCTTGTTCTCTCTCAATGCTCTAGACATCCCAGCAGATAGCTGCGTCCTATCTGCACCTCTTCTGCTGCACCTCTGTCATTTTCTGTGGGTCTCTGGAATTGTCAGTCAGCTGTCAACAAACTTCATTCCAGCCATTGACTTCTCAGTCTACTCTTAGTATCTTGACTGAGACCTGGATTCGTCCAGAAGACACCGCAACCCCTGCTGTTCTCTCTAACAACTTCCCTTTCTCTCACGACCCCCGTCAGGTTGGAAGGGTACTGGTCTTCTCATTTCTAATAATTGGAAATACTCAACCCACTCTTCCCTATGCAATAAAAATTATTTTGAGTTTCATGCTATTATGGTAACAGCTCCTGTTAAACTCCATATTGTAATGATTTATCGCCTTCCTGGTCAACTGGGCACCTTTATAGAGAAGCTGCATGGGCTGCTGTCCTCATTCTCTGTGGATGGCAGTCCACTTGTAGTCTTTGGTGACTTCGAAATCCATCTGGAGAAGCCTTATACTGCAGACTTCCACTTCCACTCCTAGCTTCATTCATTCATCTCAAATGGCTTACCACCACAAGCTCTAACATATCAGGCAACCAGCTTGACTTAATTTACACATGCAATTATATCACAGACAACATTTGGTAAAACCTCTAGACATCTCTACTCATTTCTTTATTACATGTAACATGTACATGTAAAAGGGAGTGGGCTGGATGTGTGGGGTCCAGAGTGATTTCTTTCAGCCCTTTTGCTCACTCTGGATGAGTACAGTTCTTGGAGAGAAGGGAGGGTTGTACCAGTGATTCGCTCAGCAGTCCGGACTACCCTCTGTAGTCTTCTGAGGTCAGTTTTGGAGCTGAACCAGACAGTTATAGAAGTGCAGAGGATGGATTCAATGATAGCAGAGTAGAACTGTTTCAGCAGCTCCTGTGACAGGTTGAACTTCCTCAGCTGGCGAAGGAAGTACAACCTCTGCTGTGCCTTTTTCACAATGGAGTCAATGTGAGTGTCCCACTTTAGATCCTGAGAGATAGTGGTGCACAGGAACCTGAATGACTCCACTGCAGTCACAGTGCTGTCCATGATGGTGAGTGGGGGGAGTGCTGGGGGGGTTTCTCCTTAAGTCCACGGTCATCTCCACAGTTTTGAGCGTGTTGAGCTCCAGGTTGTTGAGACTGCACCAGACAACCAGCTCTTTAACCTCCTGTCTGTAAGCTTACTACCCCTTCTACACTCTTAAAAATAAAGGTGCTTCAAAAGGTTCTTCACAGCGATGCCATAGAAGAACCATTTTTGGTTCCACAAAGAACCATTCAGTCAAAGGTTCTTTAAAGAACCATCTCTTTCTTACCTTTTTATGATTTTAAGAACCTTCTTTCGCCACAAAGAACGTTTTTTGTGAAACAGAAAGGTTCTTCAGGTTTTAAAGGTTCTTTATGGAACCATTTAGCCAAAAATGTTCTTCTATGGCATCGTGAAGCACCTTTATTTTTAAGAGTGTAACCTAGAAAGTTGCCCCATGTATCATCTTCACTGTATTTTTGCTGAGCAGTCTTTTGGGTGGCTCACCAGTGTACTAGATTTCTCTAATACAAAAAATTAGGTAGCCTTGACCAAAAATGTTGTGGGGAGAATAATTTATTGAAGATGGTAGTGTAGCAGTTCTTCAGTAGCAATGTTAGCATGTCTTCCTTCAAACAATCAATGCACAGATCTCAGGCTGCCTGGCAAACATCTCGGCATGGATGAAGGAACATCACCTGCAGCTCAACTTGGCAAAGACTTAGCTTCTTGTTTTCCCTGCCACTCCGACTCTACAGCAGGATTTCATCATCCTGCTAGGTTGATCAAAAAATATTCTTTGGTGACCAGCGGACCATATTGTAAAGACAGCTTGATCATGCAGGTTTGCATTGCACAACATCAGAGAGATCAGGCCCTTTCTAACGGAGCATGCTGCACAACTTCTTGCCCAAGCCCTTGTTATTTCTAGGCTGGACTACTGCAATGCTCTTCTAGCAGGACTTCCATTATGCGCAATCAAACCTCAACAAATGTTTCAGAATGCAGTGGCATGACTGGTCTTCCATGAGCCCAAAAGGGCCCACTTCACTCTAGGGCTGTGAAATTAATCGCATGCGATTGTCATGCGAATCTCGTCAGTAAAGCCGGTTCTGTGAATTTAGTAACATGCAGGTGAAGTCGCTAATTTTTTGTGATGGAACGGTGAATAATGTTTATGTGTATGGTGTGGTGCAGGGGTGCAGGCCGACTGTAACAATCACGGTGGGTTGCAGGTCCAGTAACGACTATTTTTGAACTCGGTCGCGTACCCTTTGATGCGATCCGCAACCGGTAGCCAGTGCAGGGAGATAAAGAGAGGTGTGAAGTAGGGCTGTGCAATATCGCATGCTATTTTCATGCGTATCTCGTCCATTAAAGCCGGTTTCCCGTGATATAGTAAATCTCTCTATCACGTGCTTTCAGATGGAGCGGCATTTAATAAACAGAGCCGTAGTTCATTGACAAGCTATGCAATATCGCGTTCATTATCGCAGATTGACTTCTACTTCACACCTCTCTTTATCTCCCTGCCATGGCTACCGGTTTGCGGCTCGCATCAAGCGTGTACTGGACCGAGTCAAAATATTCTTGGTTATTGGACCTGCAACCCGCCCGTGCTTGTCACCATCCGGCCCGTACCCGCATCACACCCTACACATAAATACTATTCCTCCCGTTACATCAAATATTAGCGATTCACCTACGTGAACCCGCCCACATGCAGGACTCTGGCTTCCCCCCTGTGGACAACATAAGACAACTCTGGCCCCAGAGAGTGATTGTAAATTAAGTTTACATGAAATGTTTGAAATTTCATACTGCATCTTCTGAGATTTCATTGTAATCCTTCTCATAAAGGCACTGAATTAACCATTAACTGTTCACCTGATTGAGTTGCCGTCCGTGTGTGATGTTAGAGCATTGTTGAGAGAAAACGAATGTATTGGAAACACACTAACCGGCCTCCCCGACCTGCTGATAGGTAAGAAAAATACACTTCCAGGTTAGGGCTGGTTTTTGACACAAATTTCACGATTCGATTCTATCCTCATTCACAAGCTTGCGATTCGATACGATTACCGATTCGATTAAATATTGATTCGATTCGATTATTTTTTATATATATCAGGTAAAGTACATGTCAAATTTTCTCAAGGAAAAACAATCTCTCAACTAATGCTGTAAAATATACATGAGAGTCAGTTGGTACTACATTACTATAATATTGAAGGTTAAATTGACTGATTTGTTAAAATTACATTTAATGAAGTTTTTTAAATAATAAAGTTATTACATAATAATATTTCAACTTCAATTCGTTTTTTTTAATATAGGCTATAAACAATTTAAATGGTGGCTGTCATAAAATTTGATGGATTTATTCAAACATAAATTAAACATTGAAGAACAGTCAAATTTATAATGAATGTTATATGGTGCATATATTTAGCAAAATGCCCCTCTCTATTATTTTTCTATCTGACTAATGAGTTTATGGTTACCGAATGTTTTTCTGAGGTAAATGTGACGTTACATGACATTGTTTACAAGACGTCTTTGCGCGACGTCTTTGCGGTGAATTCGGGTAATCTGGGACATTGGGTAATCTGGGAGACCTAAACTCCAATGTGTTTATTTCCTGTTCTAACAAAATTTAGTCAACAGGACTTTTACTATAATTTTAGCATAGATGCCATGTGACTGAAATCACATGACTTAATTGGGGTGATTCCACAGAAAAGGGCAGGGCACTTGTCAATCAAGAAGGTCCCCTGGGAATTGCATGACAAGGTCAGTGACATAGGATTCTGACTAGATTAATGTTAAGGACATAAATCTGTCATAAATAATACAATGTTGCTAATTGTTGTCAAATTATGTTTGTGATCTATTCAAGCAACAAAATATGTATTAAAGTGTTGAAAATGTGTTTTAGTTTTTTTTTCTTTCAAACATTTTTTTGTTGTCCCACATTATCAAATATGATTGAGAATGTGGGACAGCATGCTTTGGGTAATCTGGGACAGTCTTCAAATGGAGGAAATATGTATTTAGGGACTTTATAAGTCTAATGACAAGGGATAATATATGCTATAATGAGAAATGGGGCAAAAATTTAAATTAGGCTGCGTTTTACTCATCCCGAGGCATCCTAGGTGTATATGACTTTCTTCTTTCAGACGAATCCAGTCGGAGTTATATTAAAAATTGTCTTTGATCTTTCAAGCTCTATCATTGCAGTCAGCGGGTGTTGCATTGCTTCAGTCCAAAGAGAAGTGAAATAAAAAGCACCCATCCAAAAAAAAAGTGTCTTACACGGCTCCGGGGGGTGAACAAAGTACAGTAACACCTAAAATAAAGGTGCTTTCAAAGGTTCGTTCAAGCGATGCATAGAAACCATTTTTGGTTCCATGAAGAACCATTCAGTCAAAGGTTCTTTAAAGAACCATCTCTTTCTTACCTTTTTATAATCTGAAGAACTTTCTTTCGCCACAAAGAACCTTTTGTGAAACAGAAAGGTTCTCCAATGTTAAAGGTTCTTTATGGAACCACAAAAAAGGTTCTTCTATGGCATCGAGAAGCACCTTTATTTTAAAGAGTGTAGGCTCACTGTTGCGCATGCGCCGCACAGAAGTGATCACGGAAACGCAGGGAAGATCACAATAACACAACGGTCAAGAATTAGAAGTACACAACGAGGATTTGTAAAGAAGAATGTCGGAGGATTTCGATATAAGCCGAGGAGACTGGTTTTCCTTTGCTAAAGTAAGGAAACTTTGCTTCCTTTGTTCCTCCTCTTAACAAACGTTGTTTTCACGAGACTCACTGCGCATTCGCAACGCTGACCTCATACGTCATCCACCCGGAACTGCTTCCGTGTACAACTGTTGGCACAAGCTAGATTAAATTGATTATTACTTTTTAAATATGGTTATTTTTCTTACAAAACGCATCGATTCACTACAAAAAGCCTGTGTTCACCCCCCGGAGCCGTGTGACGCACTTTTTATTATGAACGCATGCGCTTTATTTAACTTCTTTTGGACCGATGCACTGCAACACCCGCTGAGTGCAATGATAGAGCTTGAAAGATCAAATACAATTTTAAATATAACTCCGACTGGATTCATCTGAAAAAAGAAAGTAATATACACATAGGATGGCTTGAGGGTGAATAAATCATGGAGTAATTTTCATTTTTGGGTGAACTAACCCTTTAATGTGGACTACTGGAGGTTATAACATTAGCATAAGTTCACAGTAGCTAGCAGCTAGCTAAACCAGCTAGCTAGAGAGATGCTACAGAGATGTAATCTGGGAAACGTATTAGCAAGCAAAGGTATCAGGATGAAGTAAACAGTTAATTTAATTTCCCAAATTCCCAGTTAGTTTAGTATATGCAATGGTTCAAATCACTGAGCAGGATGGGGATCTGCGTCCAGGCCAGTTGACAATGTTCTGTACACAGACACACACACACGCACACACGCACACACACTCACACACGGGACCCCACGGAGTGTTTGTTCCCAGAGTAACCCCAATTTTAATAGAATGGAGAACTTGAATAACTGACTGAATAATCCATTAATAAAATTGTTGCTTGCTGTTGCTTAAATTCTAGTTGGTTCTTTACAATGTTAAACAAATGTTAAACAATTGTAATAGTTTTAAATGAATTAAAATGAATTAACACAGTAGATTGTTCATCCTGTGTACAGAAATAAATTAGTTTTCCTGATATTGAAATAGACATTTCCTTATTGAGATTTCTGTACTTGTCATGCTTTTTAAAAATTGGTGATATTGTGTTTGGCATGTATAAAGTATGGTGAATATAGGCTTTTTTTTAGGCCTAATACATATGTCCCATGTTACAAAGTGATCTGTAGCAGATTATCAAATTCAGGCAGATTTTTTTTTGGCATGTCTCCTCTGGGTATAATATCGACATTCTTTTTTCTGGTGTGGTTAGAAAACATCTTGGGGATTTCAGAAAAGTCTAATGTGTTGATCTAATGTGTTAAATAGATATTGAAATAAATCGCAGAAGTCAAAATTGAAAAAAATGTCCCAGATTACCCGAATTCACCTACAAAGACCCTGAGACAGGATACGGATTGTAAAGTTGTACTCTTTCCTTTAACTTACCCTCGGATGTTTAGTCATGATTATTTTGTGCTGAAACTGGTATTAATGTGGAGGAGATGATTAGTTCACGTGTGCCTCGCGCTGCCGCGTCTGTTGGTCTGAGGCGCTACAGCGATCTGTCACTCCGCCAAAACGGCATTTATTGTTTGAATACTGCAATACAATGGACAGAATTTGAAATCTGAGACTTTGTTTCATATTAAAAGTACCAAAGCACAATGCTATTGCGATATATTGGATGGTCCGTTAAAGGCAACATTCCGTCCATTAACTGAAAACAGGCTAGACTAACTTAATCAATTCTTGGGATTTAAGAATCGATATCGTTCCGTTTAAATGAAATCGATTCATAGCCGATATCTATATTTTTTTTTTTTTTGTTTTTTTTCTTTTTTGTTTTTACCGTCCAAGTACCTGAGTTGATTTTTTTTATATATCTCTGAAATATATGATAATATTCTTGAAAACAATCTTTTAATGTATCATTGAATAAAATATTAGTTAATTATCAAAGAAAGAAAATATTAATAGCCATAATATGGACTTTTGTAAATACTGTGATGCTCAGATACTGTGATTTCCTTCTCACTTTGCTGATTTCACCATTAACTCTTCACCAGAACAGTTTCTGTTGCTGTATATGGTATCATTGTAACCCTTGACCGTCAAAACATAGGGGTATCACCTTTTCTGTGTTATCATGTTTGTTTCAAGAGATAAGACACAAAATACATAATTTGGTTATTGCGGAAAGTAAAATGGTCAGTTTTGCTCTAGTGTACCAAGTTTCATGCTTTTATGAAAAAGTGAACATTATTTTCACATATCACCTGGACTAGCTCAACTACCGTGAAGATGTGCTACTGCATTAAAAACAGACAAACTCTAAACACTTACTGGTACGATGTCTTTCGGGCCATGCACATCTCTGGAGTGTGTCTGTCCTTGTGACACATGAATGTTCCTGAGGTCCGGCTTTCCATCATGCTGAGAGACATAACATGGATCTCGGGGCAGAAAGACCAGCGCTTGACCATCATATCCTCTCCCAGAAAAACTCTTTTAAGAAACAGAATTGAAACGTTAGTTCCTGTCACCAAAATTATTTCGTTTATGCTTTCAAGCGGCCTTATAAGTGGTAAAGCTTTTTTGATATAAAATGATGAAATAATAGCATTATGAGTGCAATATTCTGATGTCATCTATCTCCAACAGTATTTGGTTCTGCAGACTCACAAAATCACACATTTCAGACTTTATTTATTTTGTCTACAATACTAAGTGCAACAAGGGATATACATGCCTCCCAGAACATGTTTTCCCCTGTGAAGTGACAGTCTCTCACTTCCGGCAACATGAATCAACAGTTTTGAGGACGTCACCCTGCACTTCAGCTTCTCATCAAACTTTCTGTCCAATCTTTACGATTTCATTTGGAGAAAAAAGGCTCACTATTTACGAAAATATATTTTAAATAATAGCAGAGAATTTGGGGGCCTTGAAGTGTTACATTTTACAGACCTAAATTTAAGATAAAATGGATAATTGAGTACATTAAAAATAAAGATACTGTGTGGCATATATTTCCCAATTTCATATTTAATTCTCTTGGTGGCATTCATTTTCTTTAAAAAAAATTTGTTTTTTCTATTGATAAAATCCCTATTAAATTGGCAAGCTTTCATAAGCAGGCATTGCTGGCTTGGCAATTAATCTATAAGCACAATTTTACACCACATCGGTATTTTCTGTGGAATAATAGATATGGCTTATATTTAAAAAATAAAATAAAAAATTGTATTCAGAAAATCTTTAATCAGTCATTGTATGACAATGGAATATTTACAGTTAGTCATTTGCTCAATGAACATGGTTTGCTTTTGTCATACTCAGAATTCCTTAAAAAATGTCAAATTCCTATGAAACCAAAAGACTATGCTGTTATCTTTGACACAATCCCAAGTAAAGTTGTATCATTGTTACATAATTCTGCACATTCTGTTAATGCTAACCAACAACCCATGACTTGTGATGATATGATATTTATTGGTGATATTAATATTGTTAAAGATTAATGCAGTAATAGATACATATGAAATGTGTTAAAGAAGAATTATGTGCCATGCACAACAGTCTTTTGGTCATCTAAACATGAAAACATTGAGTGGAAGAAAGTATGGTCAATAACAAATAAGTTTTTTATAAGTAATAAAGTTAGAGAGGTATCTTATAAAATATTACACAGAATTTACCCTGTTAAAGTGTTATTTGAACGATTTGAATTGGATATGGAAAACTCTTTGATTTTTGCGGTGGTGTTAAAGAACCTGTGATTCATCTCTTTTTTTTCAGTTTGTGCACTCAAGATTATTTTGGATAGATGTATCTAACTTCATTTCAAGGATGTTTGGAACATTAATTCAAATTGAAATGTATGATGTCATATTTATTTTTGTACAAGATTCCATTGATTCTAAAAGTACATTTTCTCGTCTTACACAACAAATTATTTTACTTGGAAAATGTCATATGCATGTAAAGAAATGGGCTAAAGCTAAGCCAAACTGTGAACACTTTATAAAAGAATTTAAACAATATGGTACTACTTTGCGTAATATTAGAAACAGAAAAGCTCAAAAGACTTATGAAGCTCTATGTCACTTTAATTTGGTAAATTAAATGTTGTAATTTTTACCCCTGGCATACTTTAATACTATTTTTTTCTCATAATTGTTGTGAGATGTATATGTCTGTACTAATTTTGTAGATAATTGCATAATAATAATTAAAAAATGCTCTCTAGAATCTGCAATGGGGAGCCCCCTAGACGCTGAAACTGCGGCTGAAACTGATCGCTTGTTCATAGAATTAGTCTTGTCTGTGTGCTGAATGGCACGTAGTGCGCTAAATAGGGAATATGCTTTCCATTGAGTCTGATCCGGTCCAGAGACCCGATAGCGCGGACTCGGAGCGGAGCATATTCGAGTCGCGCATACCACAAAATGTATCGGACCCATTTGAATTCTACACAGAATGCTCTATTTTATAGCGATTTGGATCAGATTAGGAGGAGAAACGGTTAGACAAGCGGCACTAACGAGTAGAAGAGATAACACCGGAGCCCTGCACCAACATGACACAACTTTCAAACGATACATCCTCCGCATCAGCATCACTGTTTTGCTTTATTTCAGTGGACCTTTAAACTCAGCGCTCGCAGCGCGTTCTTACCTCTGCGTGTGTTGTCGAATAAATGGATTTAGTCTGATCGCAAAGAGTCAGTGTGCTTTGATGCATTGGCCGTTTGCCCCGTGTGCACGGTGCCGGTGTGCAGGTGGGACGCTCTTTGATTGAGGTCATTTGATGACTGTCTTCACCATATCCCAAAGACACAACTGCAGTTCTTCTCCTTAGAGATGACACGACTCTATAAAACGAATTTGAAAACCACTGTATTTTCGCTTGCCACCTTTCTACTAGGACTCGATATCACTGCGATCCTCATCCTCATATAGGCCTACCAATTTTCGGTTGTTTCACAACGGGCGCTAGTAGCAACGCCACAACAATAGACTTTTATCTGAAAGTACAAGCGTAAGAACGAATTTACATGTAAGTACTATTCTCAATATTTAAATAATAATAATAACCTAGGAGATATCTAAAAGAGGGGACAATATTACGAAACACTAAATTATGAAGAAAAACTGACATAACAAATAATAATTATAATAAATGATCTTGGTTAAATTAATTAAAGTTAATCAATTAAAGGATATTGGTTAGACATCACCAGAGTGAATTTGGGTAACATTAAAGCCATTCTGTGTGAATTACAGGGGAGTAACAGATTTCTGTAATCTGTTATGTTGTGTTGTCGGAGTCGGTGACCTTGCTGTATCTATAAGTTAAAAATGTAGGCCTATCATTTTTCTTAATCACAAACTAGAGGTATATTTTGCAGAATTACACAATTGCTATCACTTGTAATCACATTCAGCAATTTCTCTAAAGAAAAAGATAAAGATCAGTGTCTTTGCTATGTCACATTTAATTCCAACCCAGACAAAAATAATATCCTAACAGGCTTTACCACAGTCCGAGAACATCTTTTACTGAAAATCAGTGTTAACAGAAATCTCCAGTTGTCTTCCTAAACGGGATCTCATATAGGCTACAGATTATTTGAGCAAAATTAAGCATGTCCACAAACACTTTTGACATGTCTGTGTTTGAATGGTTCTAAAAATATATGCTTCTATACTGTACATGTTAAAAAGCCAATGGGAAAACTTAGCCTACAGAATGTCATCTTTAAATTCTACCCACATATGATTTACTAGATATGAATAACAGCACTTTTAGAGTTCCATCCCTCTATTTTATGTCAGAATAAGTACAATTGACAGTACTATTGAGTGAAACAATTGACAGTTGTTCATAAATGATCAAGTGTTTTTTTATTGGATTAACTGATCAGGGATTACACATACTTTTGACAAAATCTTTGTATTTTATAATGTACAATGAGCACACAGACATTAGTGGCCATGCTTAAAAGATTCAGAAGAGATTCAATAAACTAGTTTGAATGAATCTACGATATTCAAAAATAACTAACCATGCTCAAACTAGACTGATTTTTTTACAGACTTAAATATTTCCACAGCTAAAAGTGCCATATTTCCTTTGATATATTCACTCACAGTATAAGTAATTGAGCTCATCTGACACAACTTTCATTCAAACTGAACACAAATGCTGTGTGCTTTGAGAACACTGCTTTTTTCTATAATAGAGTAGACCTTTAGCTTTGAGGGCATTGAGGGCAAGTGTGCAGCTTCTTTTCTTTGTGACTTAATATGTGCCTCTTAAAGTTTCCTTTATGTGGGAATCTCTTTCCACACTAAGAGCATGTGAAAGGTCTCTCTCCAGTGTGAATTGTCCCACACTGTGCAGTTTTTCATGCGTTTTCAGGCTTCCTGACTGGGCGAAACTCTTTTCACAATATGAGCACTTGTAGGGTCATTCTCTCGTATATGGACTCTATGGTGTTTTATCAACTAACGTTAGTTGGCTCTACTAAAGGCTTTTCCACATTCACAGCACATTCACAGTTTTAACACCCTCATGTGTTTTCTGGTGCCTTTTAAAAGAGTCAATACATACAAATCTCTTTGCACAAGCATAACAGTCATAAGGTTTCTCTTTTGTATGAACATTCAGGTGTTTCTTTAGGTGTGACGCTAAAGTAATTTTTTTATTGCAGTGATCAGTTAAATTCCTGTAGTGAGTGATAGCGGTGCAGATGATATTTGAGACTGCTTGCCCATGTGAAACTCTTTCCACACTGATTACACACATAGGGCTTTTCTTTAATGTGAATGCTCATGTGAGTTTCGGCTTGAGATTTATTTATGAATTTCTTTTCACAATGAGGGCAAGTGAAAGGCTGGCCAACTTAAATAGCGCACTACCGCCACCTACTGTTAGCATGAACCAGACACACGATACCCTTCATTCAATTGCTTTTATTACAGTACATTAAAGGGGTCATATGATGCTTTTTTAAAGATCATTATTTTGTGTATATAAGATGTTGATATGCTTTAATGTTCAAAAAACAATTTTTTTTTTCAAATACTGTACATTATTGTAGGTCCTCTATGCCCCGCCTCTCTCAAACGCTTAGTTTTCTACAAAGTCCCTCCTTCCGACAAGCGCAGTCTGCTCTGATTGGCCAGCTGACCCAGTGCATTGTGATTGGCCGAACACAGCAAGCACTCGTCGGAAATGTAACACCCCTTACCATAATCGCAAGCTTCATCTTTCAAAATAAATGTAAAGACAGAGCCCGAAAGTGGAAACAGAGTCACGTGACAGACACAGTGATGAAGCTGGTATGTGTTTGCAGTACACAAGCCACGGTTAAGACAGCTGACTCCACTGTGATGTGACCACTGTGATGTGACCCCTCTCTCTCTATCTCTCTCTCTCTCTATCTCTCTCTCACTCTCTCTCTCTCTCTCTCTCACACACACACACACACACACACGATGCGCAAAACTCCACATTTGAACAGTTAATAGCAAATACTTAAACTAATAACACAACAGTAGCTGATTCAGAAGCGCCAGATTGTCATAGCAAAGTCAGAATTACCTCCTCTCCTAGGTTCACGAAACGGTCGTCCATAAAATGCATTGCTGTTCTGTTGTAAGTAATTAAGATTCCTAAATACATCTACTTTCGAAAGGCCAAATAAAGTGCTTTACCTTTCGCCTAGAAACACACAGCGTCTCCCTGATGTGGCTGCTTCAACACTAACTGCGGTTACTGAAACCACGCCTTCTTTCTTTGCGTGCACATTTAGGCGGCATTATGCAAATATTCCCACATAGTGAGGTAGATATGTGGGGGCGTGTTAGAACGAGCCGTTTTAGGGGGGCATGGCAGAGTCTTAACTTTGATAAAGAATATCTCTTTGGTTTTGAGACTTTAGTCTTTGCAACTTCAGGGATCTTATCTATGCACAATCAGCTTGTAACACTCCAAAGAGAAAGGAAAACTTGAAATCACATCATATGACCCCTTTAAACATTTACAAACACGAGTAATACTGTGTAACATGCTAAAGAGTATGAGTAATCATATTTTGTAAATACATGAATTTTCATATTTACTTCTATAAAAGAGCAGCACCAAAAGAAAAACAAAAAATAAAGAAAAACAAAAATAAGTGAAAGGAATAAAATGAAAGTATCAATAAGAAAGTCACATTTAAATTGCATGCGTTTCTTTCTTTTTTTTTGGTTTCTTACATGCTTTAGAATCTAATTTGAATGCTTAGCATATTCTTTTCTATACAGCTAGTTAGTCTTTGAATTTGATTGAATCAGCAGCAAGGTTTGTATATATTTTTGACCAGGACAATTTTTCTTTGGAATAAAATTAATACAAAAATTAAGCACAAAAATGCTTGTTTTTTAATGTATTCCTCTAGGCGTCTATACTGTATATGCTTGGCCCTTTCTAAATATATTATATATCTATAGACCTTATGTGTCAGAGAAACAAGTGCACAGCAATCTTTAGATTTTTTTCTTTGAACTTCTGTTTTTGCAGTAGCTATAGCATCATTGTTGAAGAGTAATTAGCTTGTGGATTTACTTATTGTAGAGTTAACAAAAGTTATCATGTGCATTTTAATGTTTGAAGCGTTCATGTGGATATACAAATGTCGGCTTGAGGCGGGAAGATTTTAAATGAGGGGTTGCATTCATAAATCATTACAGAGAGCCATAGCCTATCACGCTGTGGGGAAGACAGAAGAGGCAACGGGGTGGAGCTATGTCATAAGGTCAGAGGTGGACAAAGTACTCAACTCTATTACTTAAGTGAAAGTACATATACTGCTGTTCAAATATTACTCCATTACAAGTAAAGTTGTAAAGACAGATTTTTACTTAAGTACAGAAGTACTTGCTTTTAAAAGTAAATTTCCTTTTTTATTTGGGGGGGGGGGGGGGGATTGTACGTGTTATTGTTGTAGCTTAATATCTTCAATACTTCGTGAATGGCACCCTTACGGAATATCGTTACAGGCCCTGGCTGAATACACGACTAGCTTGTAGTATCCTTTGGTAAGCAATGAACACGAGGGATTAATGCACTCCCCTAAACCCCCCTACCCACCCCCACAAAAGCAGGATGGTATTGATCTCACACAGCTCTGACAGTGTGTGTGTGTGCACACATCTATGTGTAACCGTTTGTCCACATTTGAACAGAGTGGACATTGAAATCTTGTAAATACAGAGTGATAAGAAAGAAAGAAAAATCAACCCTGCTTTAAAACCCAAAAACACAACTGTAGCTGTATAACTTTAAAACAGAAGCACTGCTTTAACAAAAAAGCAAAAATGCAAGACTTATTTGACATCAAAACAAAAAAAAAAAAATGCTGTCTAATCGCTCTCACTATACTTTGATGTCACACACAGAACAGTAAATGCAGTGCTGCTTCAAGTCCAACACCTGTGTTGTTTATTATGGAGAAAAGACCACGATCCGTTCTTCTGTGCGTTAAAGGCTAATCTTTTCACTTAACACAAACTTGAGGGAAATCAGACAATATGTGTCTATGTATACCACAATATTAATTTCTATTATTGAATATGTTTGTAGATAATATCACATATTGGCACTGGTCAGTGTTCAAAAAATGCTGGGGAATCTCTTCATGTAGCCCTACAAGAGTGTTTACTGATAAACTGTCTGAAAAAAAGATAGTTTTTAGAGAAGAAAAAAATCACCCACTGATTTTTCAAAGCTGCTAACGACTTTCTACTTTGAGGATTTTGATAGAAATGTAGTGGAGTGAAAATTATAATATTTGTCTTTCAAATGTAGTGAAATTAAAGTCATAAGTTTCCAGAAAAAAACTATTCTCAAGTAAAGTACAGATACTCAAAAGTGTACTTAAGTACAATACTCAAGTAATTGTACTTAGTTACTGTCCGCCTCTGAATGCGCCTCATGCATAAGGTCTACATTTACATTTATGTATTATAAAAAATGTAGTTTTCCAGACTCCACTCTCATGCCTCCGTAAATTTGCCCATCGCTGGTTTTCTGATTTAATTCTTTACCTTAAGTTTTCTTTAACAATAATGTACTACATCAGGGGTGCCCAAACTCGGTCCTGAAAGGCCGGTGTCCTGCAGAGTTTAGAGGCTCGCAACTTGGCCTCAACAGCATCCTGCTGTTGTGAGTCGTAGTTTCTATGTATGCCTACATAAGATTGGCTTGCTTAGTGGCTGGTTCCGTGTGTTAATTGGGGTTGGAGATAACTCTGCAGGACACCGGCCCTCCAGGACCGAGTTTGGGCAACCCCTTGTACTACTGTCAGCAAAGGGTGTTGGGGTCTTTCTGCTGCCATTTACATGAATGAGAGGTCCTATATTCGCCAATAAATGTTGTAGATGTAATAGCTTTTTTGATAGAAATGCACTCTTTGGGCATATCTGACACTATCTGGATTTCAACTGAGCTATCTGAATTTGGTCTACACTTGGAACACGTCTTTTCTCTGGTGATAACTAGGAACGCTTTGCTGAGGTGAAGCTGCTTCCACATTGAGCGCAGGTGTATGGCTTCTCTCCAGTATGCAGTCTTACATGTTCTCCCAGGTTTGCTTTCTTACTGAAACTCTTTCCACAATATAAGCACATGTACGGCCGTTCTCCCGTATGGACTTTTTGGTGTTTCATCAAATAGTTGGCTGTAGTAAAGGCTCTCCCACACTCTGAGCAAACATGGGTTTTCACACCCTCATGTATTTTCTGGTGTGCTTTGAAACACAGGAGCCATAAAAAACTTTTTCCGCAAAACGAACAGACAAAAGGTTTCTCGTTTTGATGAATTTTCAAGTGTCTCTTTAGGTATGACTCTAAAACAAACGTTTTATTGCAGTGCTCACAGGTAAACTCCCTTTCTTCCGAGTGAGAGTGGCGCATATGAATTTTCAGACAGCTTGCCCATGCAAAACCCTTTCCACACTGAAGGCATTTAAAAGGCTTCTCTTCAGTATGAATTCTGGCCTTCCTGAGAAGGGGGGGGGGGGGGGGGGGGGGAGGGGGGGGGGGGGGGGGGGGGGGTAATCGTCCGTTTACTGATGAAGCTCTTTCCACACTGAGAGCAGGCGAAAGGTCGCTCTCCGGTGTGGATTTTTATGTGTTCCTTAAGGTGTCCTTTATTCAGGAAACTCTTTCCGCACTGAAGGCATGTGTGAAGACGCTCTCCAGTGTGAATTTTGATGTGATCATTAAAGGATCGTTTATAACCGAAACTCTTTCCACATTGAGAGTAGGTGAAGGGTTTGCCTCTGTCGTGACTTAGTAAGTGACTTCGAAAGTGTTCGTTACGTTTGTACCTCTTTCCACACCGAGGACAGACGAAAGGCTTCTCTTCATTGTGAATTAGTATGTGATCATTAAGGTTTCTTCTGCGTGAGAATCTCCTTCCACACTGAGGGCAAGTGAACGGCTTCTCTCCGGTGTGAGTTAACATGTGATCGTTAAGGTGACCTCTATGGGCACAATGTTTTCCACACAGAGAGCAGGTGAAAGGCTTTTTGACTGTTGTTTGAGTGCTGCTTTGTGAGAAATTGTTTTCAGTTTGGGAGCAAGTCAATGATTTTTCTCCAGTGAGGACATCATGAGCTTTCTGATGCTGATGTTTCTCCTCCACTTCATTCAGAATTTGACTTTCCTCTTTCACGTCCACGAGGCCTGAAATGACAACAATAAATTACTGAAAATCAACACAAGCAGGACAAACAGGAAAAAAAACGGATTTATGCATTTTGTAGTCATTTATTTTCTTCATCAGATTTTTATATCAGCTCTAACTGGTTACAATCATGTTCCACAACAATTAAATAATAATAATAATCAACAATGGACACAAACCTTCTTGGTGCTCATTATCTATTCTGCAGGGCTCTGGATCACACGTGTCCTCACTCTCCTCCTTAATAAACATCTTTAAAAATGCATTTCACCTCGAGATATTCCTGTTTATTACGATTATAACCAGGATAAAGGCAATATCGCTAGTGTTTAAATGAATTAATTCGTGTCTTTCTGCTATGAAGTTAAAAGACGTCAGAAGGCAAAATTTGTGTTTTGAAATTTGTATCATGGACACATAACCTCTCATTTATTGGGTTGCGTTGTTGACATCGTCTTATTCTTGTAATGTTGGCAAGTCACCTTTTGGCGCATTGCTGCCACTAACTGGACTGGAGGATGGAGTGTCAAGAGGTATCATTCTTATTAGTAGCAGGTCTGTCTATCTATCTATCTATCTATCTATCTATCTATCTATCTATCTATTCTATCTATCTATCCTAAGGGAAATTATTTTGCACAGAAAGAATTTGATGTTCTCCAAATGCACTGTGTACTTAAAAAATAAATAAACAAATACATTAAAAACTTTTAAAAGGTTTCATATGGACAGTAGCCTACAGCTTTTACAATATTGAATTGGCATTTATTCATTTTCTAATACTTTTAATTTAAAAATTTGTACTTTCATTTCTATTTAAAAATGATGGTGTTAAATTGTGGTTTGTGTGCATTGTCTCTCTTCTCTCTGTCCAGTTGCCCTCTCTCCGTTACGCCAGGTTCCTGCTCATAATTGACTGGAGAAGCGGATTGGCTTCTTCTGCGCCCTTGCATCTTTTAAAAGTCACATCCGTGCAAGATTGAGAGAGCTAATTGCACAAGTAAAAAAGCTATTAGAACTCATAATATTGTAAGGAGGTATGCTATTGTATAAAGTGAGGCCATTATTTTTTATTTTTTTTTTGTTATATCCTCTGTGCACAGGTTCATTAGTGGGTTCATATTTTTTATGTTTTTTTTTTCTTTTTACATCTGCATATTTCTCATGATATTGTTCTGATTTATGGCATTAATAATAATTTTAAAAGGTACATGAAAGGACAGATAAGTTACCTGAAATGGTTTGATTGTTGTGTCAGGAATTTTCAAACACAACAATGCAATTTCAATGCAGCTTCAAATGAGGAATAAGGGTCTTTTCTAACGAAACGACCTGTCATTTTCTAAAAATAAATTAAAAAAATGAAAAGAAAGAAAGAAAGAATAGAAAAATGTATAAACTTTTTAACCACAAAAGCGCATCTGTATGGCATAGAGCGACTTCACGCATTATGTAATCACGTTGGAAAGGTCACGCGTGGCGTAGGCAGAAGTACCGACTCAATGTTTCCAAAAACAATCCGCGCCTGCATAGTTAACTGTTGAACAGATATCCAGCACTGGTGTGGTGGTTGGACTCTAGCACCAATGGCGTTTTTTATTTTTTTTTTGGGGGTTTCCACAGTACATGCTTTATCACTAGTACTGTTTGTTTCTACTGTAATCAGAGCTGGGAAATGAGGAGAGTCAGAAAGATGTGCAAATAAGCAGAACATACAGCTCTCAGCAAAGGAAGGAAAATGGGAGATTATTAGAAGTGTCCATTAGGTGGCAGTACTCCCAGTGTTCAATCTGCCATTAAATCCCAATCGAAGAACAGTTTCCGGAATACCAAAATATGGTCCAAACGCTGCGTTCACAAAGAGCAACTTAAACTATGCACTTATCCCACGGTGGTTAACTTATACTTTTGCACATGTACTCAACCATGTATAGTATGAATTATATAAAGTTATTTTGTCATTCATAATCTGAGTCTCATAGCCCCTCCCCCTTCGGTACGTAATTAAAGCTGCGACAATTGAGTGCATGAGGTATCCTAATTTTTTCGGTTATTAAAGTGCATCATCCAGGTATTTAAAGTGCACGTTTTCTTTTTGGAATTTTCAGTGTGAACGCACTACTCGCACTATTTACTACAAAACGTCATAGAATAGTGCATAAGATATGTCTGTTCAATATTTAAAATGGCATTGAAATTGAATAAAAATGCCAGTGTGCTCAGCGTATAAGTGCAAGAAGCGTTCAGATATAGGCTTAGATCTCTGCCACAATTCTGCGCACGAAAGATCCTATTTAGAGCGCACAAAAGTGCATTTTGCACGCGCGCGATCTGAGTTTTGTTGAGATAATGTTCGTTTCGCAAAGAAAAAAGTATTTCGAGCGTTATTTTGTATACTTTAGAAAATCAATTTTGAATTTAAAATACGTTTTGGATGTGTGCAGACTTTCTCTTTTGCGCGTGCAACATTTCACTAGCTTGCTCACCTGATGCCCCCCTCAGTGCTCTCTAAATGCCAACAGTCCTTGCTCAACACAAACCCGGCCATTCAATTTGCCATAATTCCGCCAAGATCAGAGACGAGGCTGCTAACTTCTGATTGGCTGCCTTGACAACCATTCACAACACTTCTTGCATTACTATGGAACGATATTCCGGACAATTTTCAAATAGAATAGCAAATTGTATTTTCCATTGCGTTTTACAATATGTGGACGCATAAATTGTGACATAATCCAAATGCAATTGCAAATCCTGCATTAGCGTTTGCATTTTCGCTTTCGCGAACGCACATTGACTGCCAAATTTCAAATGAAAAAGAAAAGTCCATTTGCAACTGTATTTCCCAGTCAGAGTGTAACGAGCCTGTCATAGTTAAATAGCAATATAATTACCACGCAATTACCAGTTTTTTCACTCTCGCTGCGTCGCGCATGTGACCTGCCAAAACTCAAATGGAATCGCCATTCCTTTTGCATTTGAATTTCCGACATCAACACGGAAAGCTGTCAATCAATGTGAGGTGGCGGGACTATACTAGGGGGCGTGTTCTTATTGGGAGGTGACGTCATTCACAGACGACCGCGCCGAATGCTCTGATCAATGGAGGCAATCAGTAAAGGCTCCGCTAAAGGCAGCTACCAATCAGTTTCACACATGTGTGAACGAACAGACAGTGCAACCTTCTTGGCACAATACACAATTCTGTCTTTTTTTACCCCAAATGTAGCGATTATCACCTGCTAAAAGCGGTGAGCCACAATGGTACGCACAATAGGTAAATATTCACTATTAACCAAACTCTTTTCACCTGTCTCAGCATCTCTCACTGTTTACTCTCACTTACACTTTTAATAGAGAGTGTGTCACACCTGCCTCAAGAACTTTTACCGTTTGCACTGCACTTGATGCACTTAAACAAACAGACAGTGCTAATCTATACTTATTTTCCACCTTATTTTATATTTTATTCAACAGTTTTAATCTGTTATGGAGTTCGCGTCCCGTACGTGGCACCGAAGCGTTGCGCCTGCCTCAAGATCTCCCACTATTTACAGCCACTGGACACCGCAATTGATGAACGTGATTTTTTATGTCATCTTGCCTTGGCTGTGGCGTGTTCCGTGACAGCTGCACCTAGATCTGACTGCTGAAGTGCCATCTGGGGAAGGTAGAGTAAGAGTAGAAGCATTTACTGTTTTGTCACATGCATCTATCGGATCGTAAACAGACTGAGAGATATTGAGGCAGGTGCACATAGGCTATTAGAAAGGAATAAGATATAGGTTGCAAATAGGTAAATACATGTAGATTTCCTCTGTTTGTTTGCTTAAGTGCATCAAGTGCCAGTGCAATACGGTAAAAGGTCGTGAGGCTTAGGTTGGACACACTCTTATTACGGATAAAAGTGTAAGTGAGAGTAAAACGGAGAGACGGCAGGGGGGAAACAGGGCGAAAGCGTTTGTGTTAACTAGTGAAATATTGAGCATTGTGGCCTACCGTTGTGGGCTCCGCTTGTGGTGTTAGTTCATGGGGCTCATCCCTACATTTGGTGTGGTAAAAAATTGACATAATTATGTATTTGTGCAAGAAGATTGCCACACGAGCCTGTTCGTAACAGGTGTGAAAACTGATTGTAGTGCCTTTAGCGGAGCCTTACCCGATTACTCCATTGATCAGAGCATCGGCGACGGTCGTCTGTGAGTGCGCGTCACCCTCCCAAACAAAACACATTCGGCAAACCCTATGTGCTTAGCCCCGCCCCCTCGACCATTGATGACCAGCTTATCCAGCAGACATCCACGGAAATTCAAATGACAAAAGAATGCGTTCAATTGAGTGTGCGGTCGGCAGGTTACATATGCGCGACGCAACGCAAGCGTGAGAGTGAAAAAGCAAATGTGGTAAATAATATTGCTATTTAAATATGACAGGCGCGTAACTCCTAAGACATGGGAAATACAGTTGCAAATGGACTTTGCTTTTCATTTGAAATTTGGCAGTCACTGTGCGTTCGCGAAAGCGAAAAAGCAAACGCTAATGCAGGATTTGCAATTACATTTGGATTATGTCACAATTTATGCGTCCACATATTGAAAACGCAATTGAAAATACAATTTGCTATTCTATTTGAAAATTTTCCGGAATATCGTTCCATACATTACCACAACAGCAGAAGAGGGAAAATCAGTGCCATGCGCATAAATTCTATGCAAGTTGATATTCTGATATATTTTTCCAAGCAACATTTATATTTGTAAAGGGCAATTTCCAAAAATGCCAGATCTATTGGCGTCCTTTTCCCTTTTGTCATTTTTAAAATTTGGTAATTATTTATATATCCATGATGCAGTTTATGGTAATATTAATAAACTAAATATATGATTATATATCGATTTTTTGTGTTAGGATACAATAGATTTCGTGCTCTGTTGCAGGGTTTCCCAAACTGGAGTTGTGAGGAAGACCTGCATATCAAAGCTGATAACAGAGGACCTCTTGATATCCCAGCTATATACTTACTTGAAGCATAAAAAAGCGTAAACTGTAGCCAACTTTAGACCTACAGGGTGTTGTAAATTAAACTGATGAAACCATCCATCCGAGACGACGTGAGAGCAACGGGTCGCAAGATGCACTAGCTGAGGAGAAGAAGGTACTTCAGGAATCCCTGCTCTACTGGGACACCACTTAATATTCAGTGTAAAATCTGGGTCCTCAGATCATCCATTGTTTTAAAGCTCGATTAGTAAGTCTTTTCATCTTTTATTATTATTTGTAAACCCACTATTGGTTTATTTGTGTGTTTCAGAATCGTAAGGCAGTTTAAGTTTCTATCAAACCAAAACCAACCCCAGTGTCAGCACCAGAAACACCACAGTAATGTGTTTGTTAGCCTATAACAATTTTCTGCCAAATAAGTCATTTTCTCTTGTTGTTTTACTACTTAATATCTCCTGTTCATGGGTTTGACAGACTTGAGGGGAAGTTTGTTTGTGTGCCTGTGGATGCTGATGGGTCCAGCCATGGTCCCTTGCACGCTGGCAGCTTCCATGATGACTACTGCAATTGTTGATTTTTGGCTTCCTTTTGTAGAACATCTCACACACTTGTACATATTACACCACTCAATTGGTTTTCACAGAGCTTTTACTGGATGAAGCTTTTGGAGGGTGATGATGAGGCTGATGATGATGCTAGTGTCTGTAGACCTTTACATTATTTCAATCTGTAAATGTAAAAACTTAAGCCTTACAGATCTGGAAATAGTCTCCTGAATGGTGTTTTTCATTTGATTCTTTATATGTATGTGTAGGATCCCGGAAATGATGTCGCCTATGATGATGCACCTCTTGAAACTCCTGACAATCCAAACACTGACCATCCAAAAGTTAATCAGGGTATGCCTTTTACAGATTTGTCCTTTTCAGTCCTCTTTAACAGCGGTGATTTCTGTGTGAAGACATAAAATAGTAGCCATAATAGTTATGAAAGTGAAATGTCATTTAAAATGTGGCGTAACATAGTTTTACCCGTAACTTCTGATCTTCTTTTGTCTTGATGTTTCCACTTTCTAGGTGACAGAGAGATAGCAGTGGCTGAGTATAGATGTAACAGGGCCATTTCAAGAAAGTAAAGGCCCCTATAGCCACATCATGGTCATCTGTGATAATTACACCAAGTGGATTGAAATCTTTCCATCAGAAAAGCTTAATTCTGATTCCATCGCCCTGCTCATGTGTGATGCCATTTCCCGATACGGTTTTCCTCTGGGATTTCTCACACCTTGGGGGGCTAGAGGGATTCAGGTCAGAACGGTAAGTCCTGCATTATGATTCTCACGGGGTAATGTCAGAGCAATTAGTGCAGGTTTAATTATTTATAATCGCAACATTTTTCATTGAAATTTGCTGAAAGGTTTCTTAAATGTCTCAATACAGTTTACTTTTTAATATTTTCCTTTTTTGCTTATTTTTTGTCAAGGTTAACAGAGCACTCAATAATATTCTGATGATAAAGGACATTTCCCTCATCTCTCGGGATCACAGCTTGAACCTCACACACACTACCACATTGTTAAGTAAGTTTAGTTACCCAGCTGTTGGACATAAATCACAATTTGACAAGGCATAGAGTTATTTAGAAACATTTGTGGTATGGTTTCTGTTAATAAAGAATAACAATTTGGTCCCATTGTAAATTCTCTTTGCCACCTTGAAGAATTCTCAGTTACTTCAATTTATTCATAGAAATACAGATATTATATAGGCATATGTCGAGGGGAGTTTCATCCTCTTAACCAATGAGGATATGAATAACATACACGTAGGATCTTTGGCCAAGAACATGTGTTTATATAAAATAGCCACATGTACAGAAAAACATGGACATATTAGGAATAGACTTTTGCGAAGAATGCTGAACTGTCTTCATAATTTCATCACGAACTCCTTTACCCTTGTAGTCCTAACATTCATGTCCTTATTGGGACATTTGAACCAAGAGAAGCTAATGTATACATTTAAGCATGCATAATTAAGCCTATAAGTAAGAATATTTAAAACATACATATCAAGAGAGAGCGATGGATACAGACAGGAGTGTGAATGCAGAGAGAATGCGTTGTTATTATTAAGACAGGAGGAGAGAGGGAGGAAAATATTGAAGGGGTAAGACCATGTCTGGAACTCAACAGAAGACAGTAATTGATGCGTTTGTCTAACAGTTGCTGCTTTTGATTTAAATTAAACAATGACTACATAACCACTCAGTAGTATCCCTAATCCTAAATTATCATTCTCATAGCATATGATTAAATATGATGGAATACTAATCATCTTGGAAAATTCCAACCATATAGTGATCCTCTATTTTAAATTCCATGAGATTCAAAAAGACAATGATGACAGAATATGGTAATAGCTTTCATCATGGTCAAACTATTGATAAACTCGATCCCTCTGCTCAAGGGGCCAGATTTCACCCACTTCTGTCTCTGCAATTCTTCTACATCAAAAATAAATGAAGTCAGGGATTGAACTCACGATGGTCACTCTTACAAACCACGTGGTGTATAGTATAACCATATTGTTACTTTGGTCTGCCATCCATTGTCCAGAAGCCTTCAAAGCAGGAACCAAGCCTGCAACACTAATAAAAGAAACGCATTCCCAATCTTGCGGTGGTGGGGCCTCAACAATTACCAGAGGACCGACCGCACTGTGGGGCATTTTTGTACAGACATAACAAGACCCCTTTTCCCTTCGGCCTTGCCGGTATAGTAGAAAAAATCTCTGCACGCCCCACCCCCCCCCCCCCCCA
>JADLZN010008869.1:0-106025 GCA_018155175.1 Sinocyclocheilus anophthalmus | reverse complement strand
CCAAATCCACGCATCATCGTCATCGTCCTCCGAATCAACTATTTGCAACATTCGGAAAGATTTTGGTTGTGACAGACCTAATGGTTTATCACTTTTTGATAAACTCCGTGGGCGAGATGGCGGCGCATCCCGTTTAGGAATCAAAACATCAATGTCTGCAATCAATTCTTCCTCTGTAATTTCCGGCGGCAGTGTTTTAGTCAAAATGAAACGATAATCACGCCCAGTCAATTGACTATACGCGGTTAAACGCTTCAATACAGACAAATATTGATGCGGACACCGTAAAGGATATGGCAAATCTTTAGCAATCGCGACACCATCCGACATTGCCAGCGGGGTTATTTAAAAACCCGTCTGGAATCTGCACAAATGGGTATAAATCAGTCACAATAGGTAGTGACGGGTACAGACGATTAGGGGTTAATTTTCTTGTTCAGGCTTTCCAACAGTATCATACCGAGGAGGAGCCGAGCTGGGAGAGTCAACATGAGACATTAAAAAAAAGATTTTTTATCAGTCGTTTAACCTGATCTGGCCCTTTATCTTTGAACGAGCCATCACGAAGAAACGGATCTAATTGTACTTTGCCTTAGACCAACCAGCCAAATTACTCAAATAAGGTTCAGTATTAAACCCTTTATTATTCCTGTACATCCAATCCCTTGGCAACTCGCCAAGAATAGGTTTCGAGATCGTCTGCCCCATCGGAGATCAAAGATGTCTCGTCAATTTTAGTGCACTTTTCACAATTTATAGAATGGCCAAACAAAACACAAAATAGAGACCGCGGTCTTATATTAACTTTTTGATATTTTTGGCCAAAAGAAAACTTTCAATTCTGTATTATTCATGAAATCACTTAAAAGACCGAGAACCCTTCACGGCAAGAGTGATCAATTATAATTTTCACCACTACTCTATTTCCTTAAATAGATAGGTTAAACGGAAAGCTCCTCACTCTTCCTCCCACATCTAAAATGTGAGGAAAACAAATTGATGCCAAATATGACACAATCAAATTGCAAACGAGAATAAATTCAATTTCTCTTACAGACAGGAAGAAAAATAAAAGTTTCTTACCTGTCTTTTTGAGAAATTCCCGGAAGGACGAGCCCTCATTTGTTAATAAAGAATAACAATTTGGTCCCTCAGTAAATTCTCTTTGCCACCTTGAAGAATTCTCAGTTACTTCAATTTATTCATAGAAATACAGATATTATATAGGCATATGTCGAGGGGAGTTTCATCCTCTTAACCAATGAGGATATGAATAACATACACGTAGGATCTTTGGCCAAGAACATGTGTTTATATAAAATAGCCACATGTACAGAAAAACATGGACATATTAGGAATAGACTTTTGCGAAGAATGCTGAACTGTCTTCATGGTTTCATCACAAACTCCTTTACCCTTGTAGTCCTAACATTCATGTCCTTATTTGGGACATTTGAACCAAGAGAAGCTAATGGATACATTTAAGCATGCATACTTCGCATATAAGTAAGACATATTTAAAACATAATATCAAGAGAGAGAGATGGATACAGAAGGAGGAATTCAGAGAGAATGCGTTGTATATATAAGAATGAGAGAGAGGGAGAAAAAGGAGGGGTAAGACATGTCTGGACTCATCAGAAAGACAGAGAGTGTTTTCTAACAGTTTCTTTACATTATGGTGGAAAGTCTGGTGAAGAAGTATCCAGACAGTTGGCATGTTCATTTGCCTGTCAGCGTGCTGCGCTTCAACTGCAGCGTGCACCCAGAAACCAAACACAGACCTCTGTCCCTTCATCGCAGTGAGGGAACTAAACCTTATACATCACCAAGAGATCAGCCAGTATGTACTGTGATATTGCAACCGCTTTGTTCACACTGGCAACTATTGGTTATGATTATGTCAATAGTCAGCAGTGGAATTGCTCTGTTATTAGTAATTTTGTATAGATATGGACAAATGCAGTAAAGTTTCGTTTTGTGATTCTGCACATTTATGTACAAAATAATAATCCGTATACACTACTGTTGTGTTTGGGGTCGGGAAGATTTTTATGTTTTTGAAAGAGGTATCTAATGTTCACCAAGGCTTCATTTTTTAATCACACATACAGTAAAAACAGTAATATTGTTAAATATTACAATTCAAAATAGGTTTTCAATTGTTAGTGTATTTTAAAATATTAATTTCTGTAATGGCAAAGCTGCATTTTCAGCAGCAGTTACTTCAGTGTCACGTGTGATCCTTCTGAAATCATTTTAATATTGCTTAATTTCTTCTAAGAAAAATCCTAATGACCTCAAACTTTTGAATAGTATGTATGAATAAAGTATGTTATTAAATTTGAGTGTTTGGCTTTTGTCCGAATCAATCTCAGTGAAGATGACCTTGCAAAATACACCTTCAAAATCCAGAAACCAAACCCTTTAAAAGAAATTGAGGCACTAAAACGAATATTCCGTGAGTATGATCATCACATATCCAAATCTGTTTACCTGTCTATCTGCATTTCCTTCACACCTGTGGTCATTATCATTCAACTTTTGCTAACACAGGAGAATCAGCGGACTGCATTTTTGTTTCATAAAGCGAAAAAACAGGTAGGCTAAGTGTGAATTAAGTTATATGTTATTAATTAATTAATCACATTTATATAGCGCTTTTCTAGGCACTCAAAGCGCTTTACATTGTCAGGGGGTATCTCCTCATCCACCACCAGTGTGCAGCATCCACCTGAATGATGCGACGGCAGCCATAGTGTGCCAGAACGCCCACCACACACCAGCTTATTGGTGGAGAGGAGACCAAGTGATGAAGCCAATCAGCAGATATGGGGATTGTTAGTGTATATTACTGTGTAGTAATATTGTTGTACGTTTGCTGCTACTAAACCAACAGGGTTTTTTGTTTCCTCTGTTGCTAGTGTGTCTATTGTAACCGGTGTGTGACTTCAAACTGAAGGTCCAGTGAGGAAAGAAGCTCAGTAAAGGCTACATGGGCGAAGGATGAAAAATAATAAGCCATTAAAGTCATAGAAACCCAGACTGAGATGCTATTTGTGATTTTAATATTGAAATTGTTTGCAGCATTGTGAATACATACCATTAAAGGTATTAAAAAGAGTAGTACTAACTGTGAAATTAACTGCTTGGAAAGGAGTGGGAAAAGACATGGTTTTCTTTGGTCATATGTAGATTTTATAAATAATAGTTTTGACTAGATTGAGCTGGCAAAAGATAATCTAATGTTAATAAATCCACAAATACTCCTGTGAGTTGCAGGCAATCCTAAAGGATATTGTGGGGGTCTGAAATGAAGTGTGCATGCTTATTTTTCTTTTCTTTTCAAATAAACCTTTTATAATGTTGACTCAAAATCAAAGTTTATTCAATCGAGGTCTTGCTTGGAGTAAACTGTTTATACTCCTGTTGTTGTCACGTCTTTGTGTGTTTCATATCTATTTGTATTTGCAAGACAGTCCCAGATGTCTTCTAGAATGTACACTAAATAGCTAAGCTATGTGCACATCCCATTCTAATCAACAGACGTGGCTATTCCAGTAATCCAAATGAAAACAATTATTAATGCTACACCATAAATAAATAGTAAATGCACAAGGATTACTTTTGACAGAAATAGCCAAAACTGTACATTAAACTTCTATTAAAATGGGTTGTGCCTGAGCAACAAGTGTTGGTGATTAGGTCAGCAATTGATTATGGATGCATAATTTATGGATCTGCTTCTAAATCCTTGATTAAAAAAGTAGAAACTGTTCAGGCACAATCTTTAAGAATATGTAGTGGAGCTTTCAGATCTTCTCCAATATCAGCCATACAAGTGGAGGTGGGAGAAATGCCTATAAGTTTACGAAAATTGAAATTAACTATGAATTATTGGATAAATGTAAAAGGGCATTCAGAATTACATCCAGTAAAGGATATATTGAAGGATTGCTGGGAATATGGGAAAAATAAAATCAAAAGTTTTGGTTGGACAGCAACTAGAGATGCTACGATTTTGGGTATTACAGAAATCTCAGTTAGTCCCTCTGTTGTAATATCGAATATTCCTCCTTGGTTGCTTCCTATGCCTCAAGTAGATTTTCATCTACAATATATGGTTAAGAATGAGAAAACGTTATCTAAGGAGGTTGTTGTTCAACAATATCTAGATCAAAATTACTCTTCAATGCTCCATATCTTCACAGATGGTTCTAAAGATCCTACATCAGGAAAGTCAGCTGCAGCTGTATATGTCCAAAGATTACAAGTCAACATTCAGAAAAGGATAACTAATTTTGTATCAGTCTTTACAACAGAGCTAATAGCAATTTTATTAGCTATTCAATGGGTGGAGGAAGTTAAGCCTACTAGGGTAGTCATTTGTACAGATTCCTTGTCAGCTTTAAATAGTTTAATAAGTGAACAATCAACATCAAGAAAGGATTTAATCTATGAAGTACTTATAAATCTTCTTAGGATTCAGGAAATTGGTTTAGTCCTGAGGTTCTTATGGGTACCTGCACATGTAGGAGTAATAGGAAATGAAATAGTCGATAAACTGGCCAAACAAGCAATGAAACATATAAACGTTGAGGTACAAATTCCACTGAGTAAAGTAGAAATAAAAGGAAGAATTAAAGAACACATGAATAAAAAGTGGCAGGAAATGTGGGACAAGGATTTAAAGGGCAGACACCTATATAATATCCAAAAACAAGTTGGCAAAGGGAGAGTATGCTTTAACTATAGAAAAGAAGACATAATAATTACTCGACTTTCGAATAGGACATTCTGGTTTAAATTATTCATTATTCACAATAGGGAAACATCAGTCAGGATTATGTACTACATGTAGTGAAGCAGAGACTATTGAGCATGTACTTTTACATTGTGCAGTATATACCAAAGAAAGAGAGGAGTTATCTAAGAAACTGAGAAACATGGGAGTAATACATTTCACTATATCAAATCTTTTAAGATGTGCCTCAGGACAGACAAGTATTATGAAAGAAATTCTTAGTTATCTGAAGATAACAGGATTAGAAAGTAGAATTAAAATGTCATAATAATACTAACGGTGTGGTAATTCATGTGAATGGGTTTTTTTTTTTTTTTTTTTTTTTTTTATTTATTTATTTTTTATTTTTTTGTGGTTCCTTTTTCCCTCTTTACCGTTAATGCTTCACACTCCAGTCCAGTTGGTGGCGGTAATACACCATAAGTTGGCTTGTCAACCGCCATAAAATCGTACAAGAAGAAACAAGTGTGCTGTGTGAGGACAACTGGGTTACCGCGCGCGTCTCCGGCACAGAAAAGAGTTCACGCCGCTCGCGCAAAGACATCTGGGATTGTGGAGGACTGGCTCGAGCGCTTTGATTTCCGCAGTGCAGCGTGGGATAGTGGAAGAAGTCAGCGAAACAGTCAGAGAAATGGTGAGTGAGGACGCAAATGAAACCTAGATCAAACGTATTTATTCGTTTTGTAGTTTGAAAATGTAATTGTGAAGGATTATGAGCAAGCTAGCTGCTGGTTGAAGTGGCTAGCGCGTGTTAACGCAGCCTTTACACAGTCCTCTTTGTTTCACAATATTTTTAGCAGCCCGGCTAACATTCCCTGCTAAATCCGCCCAATTTACTGTGCTACTAATTAGATTGGGAGCACATTGCGTCTGGTCAGCCAATATTAAAAACCGATGAGCAAACGGTTTTGTTTTCTTTATTTGTATATGAGCTGCGCACCCTCTGTAGCCGAAACGGGGCTGTTTATCGCGGTGTTGATTTTAATGACCGCTCCATAATGCAGGAACCGTCTGGTCCTGTCATTGATCATTCTGGCCTGTGCCTTTTTAGATGCTCATCTAGTCATTTAATCGATCCGCACAATAAATGTAGATGAATAATAAAAAAGACTATCGAGCGCAGATCCGGTCCTGTCGTAGTTAACGTTACTAGCTGCAGTTTGCACGTCTGTTTTAAAAAGATAACTTGCAATAACCCGGCGTCGTTATACATTGTTTAGTCGCGTTTACGGTTAGTATCGCTGAATTTTCAGCCCCTCATAATGCTGGTTAGCTGTTTGCATAAACGAAACGCGCTGCATTTCCTAGGTGTTGCTAGTAACTAAGTCAACAGCAATATAACAACTGCAGCTGTTAGCGTTTCATCAGTATAGAGAGCGTTGCAGTTGTGTAGTTGGCTTGTTTCAGCTGTTGACCATCTGCTTTTCTATTCATTATTTTATTTAAAAGCCATTGATTGTTCCTCCTGTAAATTACAACAAACACAGCTTTGTTGTTGAGAGTTATAGAAGTTAGTTGTTTGTTATTTATTATTATCATTATTATTTTTCCAAGACGATTTATATTTCATTGTGTTGTGTGAAGGACATGAAATGTTCTGTAAGGTTCAAAAAATTTTTGGGGGGGTGGGAAAGCCATGAGTTGAGGTTGTGAAAGGTTGAACTTAGTATAGATCAGGGGTAGGCAAGTTCGGTCCTAGAGAGCCGCAGTCCTGCAGAGTTCAGCTCCAACCCTAATCAAACACACCTGAACAAGCTAATAAAGGTCTTCAGGATTAAAGGATATAGGCAGGGTGAGGTTCTTTTTTTTTTCAGGGTTGGAGCTGAACTCTGCAGGACTGCGGCTTTAGGACCGAACTGGCCTACCCCTGGTATAGATCAAGAAGTATTGATAATGAGATGGGATTGAATGTTGAATATCTGACTCCTTGTTGTTTTTTCAGGATGTCTTTTTGATGATCAGACGTCACAAGACAACCATCTTCACAGATGCTAAGGAGTCTACCACAGTCTACGAGCTGAAGCGGATTGTGGAGGGCATCCTGAAGCGAGCGCCAGAGGATCAGAGACTTTATAAGGTCAGCAAAGAAAGTTGTGATGATGACGATTAATATAGAAATTGTTACAATTCTTTTAGTATATCCTGAAGGTTGTATGTAGTTGGGTCGTTCCTGTTATGTAGAAATAAAAGCATTCCAAATAATGTAATTTCACTTTACTGTTAAACATGGAGTTGGTAAGAATTTTCAAAAGAAATTAATACTTTTATTTAGCAAGGATGCATGAAATTGTTCAAAAGTGACAGTAAACATTTAGAATGTTACAAAAGATTTCTATTTCAAATAAATGCAGTTATTTTGAGCTATATTATTCAAGGAATCCTGGGAAAAAAACAACATGTATCACAGTTTCCACAAAAATATTAAGCAGCATGACTGTTTTCAACATGTTTAATTATGAGAAATGTTATTTGAAGCAGGGCATAATCAGCAATTTGGAAGATTGAAGGATGCATGTAACACTGCCGACGGAGATAAAATTCAGCTTGCAATGGCCAATAAGAAAACTCATTTGAGAAATATATTAAATAGAAAGTTCTTTAAATTGTATTAATATTTCAAAATAGTACTGTTTGTACTGTCTTGTGTACATTAGAGTCTTCAGACTGTTTGAATGGTAGTGTGTGTAACCCAAACTTAATACCACAAAACATCACAGAATTAATCAAATCATTTGCTAATACTAGCTCAAACCCCTTAAGCTAAGAAAACCCACAAATTATATCTAAAGGGTTTATTAACCCGTAGATTTACAAGATACATTTACAGGATTAACAGAATGGAAAGTGAAAACATAAACTAATTACTTTAAACAGCATGCCCAGGAATACATTTTTTGTTTTAAACGCATTCTACATTAAATATTATAGAAAATTAAAAAAATTATGATAATGTGATAAAATTCTACAATAGTATTTCATTCTTTAAAAAATTGTGAGATACTTTATCCCGTGTATTAAGACAATAACAGTGGGAACATGTCATGTACTGCACGACAAGAATGACCCATTTGTGACCCTGGACCACAAAACCAGGGTATTGTGTATGGATTACAGTGTACTCGCTGAATCTCTGTATATAGCAACGTTTAGCGTTATGGTTTTTGGGTGAACTAACGCTTTAAGTCGCTGGGGTATATTTGTAGCAATAGCTCAAAATACAATGTTGGGTCAAAATGATTGATTTTTCTTTTTTATCTATGCAAAAATCATAGGTATTTAAAGGGGTCATATGATGCGATTTTAAATTTTTCCTTTCTCTTTGGAGTGTTACAAGCTCTTGGTGCATAAAGAAGATCTGTATAGTTGCAAAGACTAAAGTCTCGAATCCAAAGATATATTCTTTATAAAAGGTAAGAGTCAGCCACGCCCCCCTAAAACACCTCATTCTAACACACCCCCACATGTCTAAGTCACAATGTGGGAAGATTTGCATAACGACGCCAAATGTTCACGCAAAGAAAGAAGAAGGCGTTAATATATGTTGCCGTCATGTTGTGAAGGGGCTGGTGCTGTTTCGTTGTGAAAGCGAAACTCTTTGTTTGATCTTCCAAAAGAGGACAATATCCGCTTAGTCATGCCTGGAGCTGATCCGTGATGGTCGCTGAGGGAATACATCAACTTAGTTCTGTGGATCGCCGGATCGGCTTTCAATGTGGACGAAGCGGAGTACAGCCCGGGGTCATCACATGCGGTTGCCGCAAGCCCGCCCGTCTCCACTCACCAAGGCCTTGACCCGTGTGTTGTGACGATGTGTGTTTCGTTGTGAAAGCGAAACTGTTTTGTTTGGCCTTCCAAAAGAGGAAACGGCTAGAAATCAGTGGTTAAGTTGTATTTACAAGGCTGTTCCAGAACAGTGCAATGCAAATATTTTAGTGTGTGCAGAGCATTTTATGGAGGACTGTTTATTGATCTTGGTAGAGTAGACTACAATGCCGGCTGGTCTGACTCACAGCCTGTAAGTACGTTATTTATATTTAAATAATTTGCCACTGACGATTCAAACACGAGTTTGTAGAGTAGCGCTTGTTGTTTGTCAATTCTCCAATCACAAATGCAGACATGGTTTAATGTTAAGGATGCGCGATGCAACGCTTAAAAAGACAGTGTAAGTCATTATAATCCGTAACTATGTCCCCACTGGATGCAATAAATGCCTCGTTTATAATGGGTTTTAATGTTTTTGAATCGTCGCTCCGGCCGGACACGGAATCACAGTATGGTAGGGGCATAACATTTCCGTCACACACTTGAGGTATTCGGCCAATCACAACGCACTGGATAGCTGGCCAATCAGAGCACACCTCGCTTTTCAGACCAATGAGCTTTGTAAAAATCTACGCGTTTCAGAAAGGCGGGGCATAGAGGAGAAAACAATAATGTACATTATATAGAAAATAATGTGTTTTTTTTATTACCTTAAACCACAAAAACATTTCATTACACCAAATGTTCTTTTTAGAAACATCATATGACCCCTTTAAGTAAAGATCATGTTCCATGAAGTTATTTTGTAAAATTCCTACTGTAAATATATTAAAACTTAATTGATTAGTAATATGCATTGCTAAGAACTTATTTTTGGACAAACTACAGGCGATTTCTCAATATTTTGATTTTTTTGCACCCTCAGAATCCAGATTTTCAAATAGTTGTATCTCGGCCAAATATTCCTATCCTAACAAACAATACATCAATGGAAAGCTTATTTATTCATCTTTCAGATGATGTATAAATCTCAATTTCGAAAAATTGACCCTTATGACTGGTTTTGTGATCCAGAGTCACATTTATGAATGTGCAATGTGACCACATGCAAATCAAAATTAGGCTGTTGTGGACTAGTTAGAGTTGAAGTGATTGAGTATATTATGCACTTTATTAAACAATCTCTTCATGTCCCCCAGGATGACATGCTTCTAGAAGATAGTAAGACTCTTGGAGACTGTGGGTTCACAAACCAGACAGCCAGGCCTCAGGCTCCGGCCACAGTAGGACTGGCTTTTCGCATCAGTGGTGAGCTCTTGTTTCAATCGCTTGCCTTGTGTCCCGCTATGTTATATTTGGTGATCTGAATTTGCCTACCGTGTCTGTTTTTGTTTTATCACAGATGATGCTTTTGAGCCTCTAAGAATAGAGGCCTTCTCCAGCCCTCCTGAGCTTCCTGATGTTATGAAGCCTCAAGACTCGGGCAGCACTGCCAACGAACAAGCCGTGCAGTGAAGGAGTGAAAAGGATGAGAAAGGGTTTTTGGGGCCGGGGGGGGGGGGGGGGGGGGGTAGAGGGGGTAAAGAGTATCCAAAACACGTGTTTTAAGTTGGTGGTGCGTATTGAGTTACAAAAAGAGCATGAGTGAGAGTGATCTTGTGATATTGTAACTTTGCTGAGAATTTGAATCGCTCTCCCTGTTACTCCTCACGTCCCATCGAGCACTAGCAGCTTACTCTCACTGTATTGTCGCAACCCCTTCCAATGTTCAGTGTCAGCTCATCTACAGGTTAATCCACCAATCACAACGTCCCATTTTGATTTGGTAAAGTTTCCCTTGATTTCTGAATGAATTGCTCATTTGTCAGACAGCTGTTAGTCACCCGTCAGAGGTGGTTAGATATCTGAGTATTTAAACCTGTGTATCTTATTTAATTCACACAAATGTTATGTTTGGAGAGTTAAACGTTTTGTGCTTTTTGTGTGTTTCAATATGTTAGGGGCGGGGTGGGTTTGTGTTTGAGGCTGTAAGGTTTTACAAATGCCCACTTTACTGATCGCATTTACAGTACACTGTTGTGTGTTAATGAATATTGTTATTATAATTATTCTTATTTAGATCCTGCATCATTTTATTGGAGGGCAGAAGGCCATAGGCTGAAACGTTTTATGTTACCGACATAATATAGTGTAAATGCACATAGAACTTACTGAACATCAGAATGGGCATGGATGCCGTCAGGTTATACCTGCAAATGAATACATAGCACATGGTTAAGGTGAATTCTGACATAAAGTGGTTTCATTGTAAATACATTTTTCCACTCGCATTGTTGCTTCCTGAAGTGTGTTTTGCTTTTCTTTACAGTTTTGTGTTGGAGGAGTTAGTGTCCGCTTCTTTCTTTTTGAATATTTGTTTGGAAGCTTAAGTATTGACATTTAATTCCCTGAATTTGTATTTAAATCAAAGGGGAGTGTAAATGCTAGTCAGGTTTTTTTTGTGCGTGTGTGCAGCATTTTAAAATGGTGGAAAGAATCAAGTTAAAATGTAAAGATCAATAAGAATGAAGTCTTTGGGCACAGTTGCTTGAACAAGTGAATGTTTAACTTTAACACAAATGCTGACATTGTGTTCATCCTCATCCTTTTTGCAAACTCGCCCCTATTCTTCTCAGTGATGGCAGTGTTCCTTCACAGTACTCTTGCAAAAACAAACAAACAAAAAGTAAAAAAAAGAAAATCATGCTGCAGTATCTGTAACTGCGTTTAAAGGAATTAAAATCAGCCCTTTTCCACTCCTTGTCTAATGTTCAGCGTCTGTTTTTTAACGGTGTTGCTTTTGGGGCTTTAGTTTTTTAATTATTATTATTTATATAAACATGCAGATATAATAACAGCCCACAATAGAACAAAAGAAAAGCAACAAAAGCCAGGGGGAAGAAAATTAACAAGAAATATGAAAAGCTTTCCTCGCTTCAGTTTTTTCAGAAGCGTTTCAAAATATTACTGAAATTAGCTGAAAACGCCTTAAATGTGATTTGATATTGTAAAAATTTGCATTTATGCATTTGAAACTTAGAAGTAAAAGATTTATAAGATGAAATTAGGTTTCAGTTTCTGTATTAGTAAAACCAAGCAACACACACACAAAAAGTACACAATCACATTCCTGCAAAAACATTACCCAAAACTTCTGTAATATCTGGGGGTTTAGGTGCCCTGGAACTTTTCAATGAACCTGAACGATTCCGATTGAATCACCGACGATTCATTGAACCGAGAACCGTCTCGCATTCGGACGTCCGATCGTAACGAGTAAGTGTATTTGGAGGGCTTGACTGATGTAAGAGATGAAAGTTACTTTAACAGCTGAATAGCAGAAATGTTACATACTGGAAATATGTTTACGACTTGATCAACAAGAATACGAAACAGAGTTAGGTTAAATAAATAGTATTTTATTAAAACGTCCTTTAATTATTTTCAAAGAAAAGATGAGTTTTAGAAATGAGTATTGCTTAATGCTAATTACATTTACAGGTTTCACATGAATTAGTTTAAATTATTTTCAACATGAAACTGCAATAAACACTCTTATTTAAAATATGAAAGTCCAATTCATTGAAATGTCAGGTCGGACCTCCAGTCTCTCACTACTAGTATCAATCAAATTCAGACTGAGTCTAGTAGAGAACAAGTTGAAAGAGAAAAATGGGTATATCGACAGTTTCCTATGTACAGAATAGTGTAGCCTATAAAGTAAAGATACATCATTTACAGTCTTTTTGCTATAAGACCATTTATTTCTGTCACTATTAAAGTCATGACCATTTTATTACTTTGCCGTTAAGCGAGATTTAGTTAAGAGATAGATGTCGTATTGAAATCTTATAGGGGATGGAGCATCGAATAATTATTTAAGTAGAGATATTTGTGTGTATACGTGTGTAGTAAGAACAGGAAAAGCAAAAACAAGGAAGAAATTGATTATAAATAAACCATGACTGCAAAAGTAGGTGGCGATATGCACACAGGATGTAACGCGCCAAAAAACGGAAGAAGAAGAAATCTTATAGGATCAATCATAGTTGTTGAGTGTGCGCATGCGCGGTAGGTACAGCTGTCTAATAACAGAAGCTAATGGAAAGAGAGGATCGTCTGTTTTAAAGGTCTGTCAATTCAAATATCTTCTCCGTGTTGTGGTTTCAGGTTATAATTAATATGGTCGCGCCATTAAGAAATGTAGGTTTTAAGACTTTTATTTCATTTCAAAATCGCGTCTGTCTGTTGACTCAATCACTAACGTTAGTTGAGCTAGCCATATTAGTTAACTTAACGTTAGTTCATTCATTTTGCACGGTGAAGTTATAGCGCTTAGATCTACTGACATATCTGACTGGTTTTACCCTCATTATTGCTTAAACTGAGATATGTATTCCAGTTACTCTGCTGAATCTATTGTAATAGCAACGTTTAGCGTATGTTTTTTGAGAGACAAACTTGCTTGGCTAGTTGCCTTCATCCCTTGACTACGGTGGCCGAGAGAGCTCAACGCGGTGCAAATAGAAAAAACACCTGCAAATTAAGAAAACATCTTAATCAATTTGACAACACACACGCTGCAAATGCTCACAACACAAACAAATAAAGAAACGCGCTGCAAATCGGCACAGACCATGGCTGGAAATGTTTAAGGGAACCGCAATGTGATGAACATGGCTGGCACATATTTATCAATGTTTGCTCTGAGAATTGCTCGGAAGATTTTAGTTTATTTTAACATCCTGATCTTACCATTCCTTTGCTGCCTCTTCTTCTTCTTTTTTATTTATTTTTATTTTTTTTATTGTTAGCCTAAATAAGCTGACGAAATACACAATTACTGTAACTGTGAAAGCATGTAAGCTGGCTAACTTACTTTACAACTTCCCTTACAAAAATGAACCATATGGTTTTACTATTAAAGTCAATTAATTAATAAATACATTTATTATATAAAAAAATAAAAATGGTTCCTATAGTTAATCCATAGTAGCCACAAATTAACCATGGATTTACTACACTAACCATAGTTTAACCATGGTATTTGTACAACTGTGGTTATAGAAATGGTAATCAATACAAAAAAAAAAACATGGTTAATTTTCGTTTTGTTGCCGCTGCCAGGATTTGCGCTTGCTCTCTCTCTGTAATTTTGGCATTGTTGGGGTCCTTCCGTTGTGGTGTGTACTTGCGTTTCTTTATTTGGTTGTGTTGTGAGCATTTGCAGCGTGTTTTTGTATTTGATTGTGTTGTGAGTATTTGCAGCGTGTTTCTATATTTGATGTGTTGGAGATTTGCAGGCACGTCTGTAAACATGAGAAGATTTTTTGTATTTGCTGGTGCTTTTTCTATTTGCATGTTTTTTCTGAAGTTGCAGCACGTTGAGCTCTCTCGGCCACCGTACTTGACTCCTATATATTGCATCCAGATGGAGGCTCGTAAAAAGAATGTGGCGGCTGCAGGACGGGTGATAATGGACGTGATCCAGGCTGAATGGGAGCCGCTGTCTCACTGGGAGCTTGACCAGCGACTGGACCGTGCAGTGGCAGAGATGATAGAGGCTGACCTGGTGGCCCAGGTCCAGGAGCAGATGACCTCTGTGTTAATGCAAGCCTCTCAACAGGAGGATTCAGCGCCACCAGATGAGGCAGAGAAAGCCACTCCTCGGCTGTCAGGGTCCAGGACAGCTGTTCAGGAGTCTGCCTTGCAGCGTGCACATGCTACTGAAGTCATGGAGGCAAATCCTACAGTACAGGTTAGTGGTCGACCGATATATCGCCAAGGCCGATATTTGGCATTTTTCAAATATCGTCATCAGCCGATAAGTTTATGGCGGGATTTTTTTGACGGTACGCCGGACTTTTATTTTGACGGCGTTGAGAGCGGCAGCACCTGAACACACAGCGCTCACATCCAGTGCGTTACAAATAGGATATATTGCCCTCCGAAGGGCACTTCGGAGTGAAAACAATCATGGCCGCCATATTGAAGGGTCGTTCCAAACCGAAGTGCTCAAAACTGGCCACTTCAAATGGCCCTTTGGAATGAAGGATTTCGAAGGGTACAACTGATGGACACTTCGGGCTCCCATGATCCTTTGCGCAGATTCTATGCACAATGACGGCGCCTCCATGTGGGCACGTGATGATACATCCCGGGCCCGGGAACTTCAAGAAACAGTTGTTTGGTCCCCTACACCCTTCAACCCTTCGAAGCTCTCACTCCGGAGGGTAAACCCTTTGAAGGGATTAGGACATAGGGATGAGCCCTTCCGAATGGAACGCAGGGATTCTCCCTCTTGATACTCCCTCGCTGTCATCATTAACAGTTCTGTCCACGGACAGAAGTCTGTATATAAGCAGATAAACTGTTAAACATAGGAATTAAAATGTATACAAAAAAGTATTATAACGATTTCTTTAATATTATTAAAAGGCAAACCTAATACTTTCTCGTTTGCCGTCAGCATTCAGCAAATACGCATTTACATCATTTAAACAAATCTTTGAATGACTAATGAACATCTAATTTCAAAAACCTTGCAAACTTAGTTGAATCCAGCTGTGAGATCTTATGAAGTGTGCATTTGTATCCTACACGATCGCGTGTTCTCTGCATGACGGCCGGTTTGTGTGAATTGAATGCGGACAGGAGGATAGTTCAGCTATATATCGGCTTATATCGGCAACACCTGCTTTCCAGATATCGGCATCGGGATGTCAAAAAAAAATAAAATATCGGCTCGACACTAGTAAGGTAGGGTCAGGTATATCATGCCACTCATATATATTAAAGTACTGTTCATGATTAATTCTCACTTTTACATCCGTGTTCTCAAACCAGGGGGCCTCAATATAATTGAAAGGGTTTAAAATAGCCAAACAAGAATTAACTAAAGCAGAACCAGGATCACACAGTTATAACACCGAAATTAATGCGGTAGTATAATTAAAGACCTGGGAAGTAATAATATTTTTTATTATTTATTTTACTAATTTCTACCTATAAATATTAGAGTTTGGAATAGCTAGCAAAGTTTGGATAGATCAAAAAAAATTAAAAAGTAAAAGTTTTTGAAGAAGTGCTACTCAGTTATTGATCAGACTTTCTCAGTAAAAACAGTAGTATATATTATACTAGAATATATATATATATATATATATATATATGGCTGAGGCGGATTTATTTGATAAAAAAAAAAAAAACATTAATATTGTGAAATATTATAGCGGATTAAAGAGAAAAGAGGAGAGAGATTAAAAGGTTGAGAACCACTGCTTTACATCATTCTCATCGTCTTATTTCTTGCAGTATGTGACAAATTTTCTGCAAAGCTCCAACACGGGCTACAGCAAGAACCGATTGTCTGGAAGAGCTCGACTGTCCTTGTCTCACACTGTCCTCCTGTCCCTCACCCTCCTGTCCAAACGCATCAGCTATCGCAGCGTGTCCTCTAGTTTCCATCTGGAGAAGGGGAATATTCACAGGATCTTCTTCTCTTTCTGTGAACAAGTGATCACACAAAAGGATCGGCTCGTTCAATGGCCTACAGGTATACAGGCCTACAGAGTTAAGTCGTCCACACAATATTTTTATCTCAGAAATCGAAGCTATTTTCATGGCAAGAACATGATGAAATTGGTTTAAAAATAGATAAAATATATTAGTATTATCTATTATTTATTAGATTTATAATTTACATACAGAAGAGTAAAATTTAGAATAAAAACAGTTTTAGCAATTTAGAAGAATATAAAAGGTTTTTGTTAGTCATAACATTTTAGAAGTCATGCAATGCATAAAATACAGGTCAAGGTCATTGCATTAATAATTAATTCATATTATAATTGCAAAATAAAACCAACATGGAAAAATATTTATTTCTTAAATGAACATAACTGAAATAAATATTAATATGAAAAAAGAACTTTTCTTTACTTCATTTAGTCTAAAGTAGTGGTTCGGACCGCTAATCTGCGTTTGGCCGATGCTGTTCGTTTTTTTTGCGGGGGACTTTTATTTTGACGGCCCTGAGAGCGGCCGCGCAGAACCACAGTGCTCACATTCTCTCTTGTTCGCTGTCGTGTCACGTTTGCCCGGACAGAAGTCTGTCTAATAATCAGATAGAACTGTTAAAAAGGAATTCAAATGTAAAAGTTATAACGATTGCTTTTCTATTGGTTATTATTGAAAGGGCAACTATTATAATACTATCTTTGCCTCAGCATCAGCAAATAGCATTTACATAATTAAAAATCTTTGAATGACTAATGAATCTAATATTCAAACAACCTTGCAAAAACTTAGTCGATCACCTGCTACGATGGTGTACTCTGCATGACTGTCGGTTCCGTGTGAATTTAAAAGGGGAATTATGATGCGATTTAAAATTTCCTTTCTCTTTGAAGTGTTACAACTCTTGGTGCATAAAGAAGATCTGTAAAGTTGCAAGACTAAAGTCTCAAATCCAAAGAGATATTCCTTTATATAAAATTTAAGACTTGTCCACACCCTCCTAAAACGCCTCGTTTAAACGCCCCCACATGTCTACGTCACTGTGTGGGAAGATTTGCATAACGCAGCCCAATGGTTCACGAAAGAGAAAGAAGGCGTAACTTTGATTCTCGCTGTAGAATTATTGTTGCCGCATCCATGTCATGGAGACGCTGAGTTTCGTTGTGAAAGCGAAACTACTTAGTTTGGCCTTCCAAAAGAGGACGATATACGCTTCGTCATGCCTGAAGCTGATCCATGCTGGTCGCTGAGGAATACATGGGTCAACCGTGCGTGTGGATTGCCGGATAGGCTTTTCCCTGTGGGCGAGCGGAAGTCCAGCCCGGGGTCGTCATGGTTGCCACAAGCCCGTCCGGCGCACGCTCACATAGCCCTCAGTGTGTGACGCATTTATGGAGGACTTTCCTCAACCTGCAGGTCTGTATAGCACAAGGGGTTGTGCTCAAAGGCTGTTCCTATAAAGTGGGCAGTTCAACTTGCAAGGAAGTCTGGCGCTTCGACTCAAAGCTGGACAGTAAATTTTTTTTTTAAGAATAGAATTGCATGATGATTCCAACGTGAGTTTTAAGCAGTGTATATGGTAGTGCTTCGTTGTTTAGTTTCTCGATCACACCATGCAGACATGGTTTTTATGTTTAGACGTGTGATACGCAACGGGTAAAAAACACAGTATAGTCCTTTAGAATTATCAGGAAATTATGTCCCCACTGGTGCAACAAATGTCACAATCTGGGAGGGAGTAACATTTCCGTCACACGCTTGAGTAGGGCTGGGCAATAATTCAGTATCAATATGTATCACAATATAATTTTTTCAATAATGGTGATATGATTTTTAAACACATTTCGATACACATTACCAGTGTTTGCCATACATTGATTTATTTGTGGCGTTGACTTCGTTGAATAAACATGAGCACCGCACGTTTCAAAATCAAAACGCGTCGAGGGTGTTTTATATGAATATATCTCTGAATGGAACCGACTGTCTTCAGAAAAGTTTAGATGGCATTTTTATCTGATAAAGTAGCGTTCATGAGCGGAGCTGCTTTGATTGCAGCCGTTACTGGAGAAACCGCTAGTTCTTCCACTCTTAAAGCGCCCCCTGCTGGCAGACAAGCAGTTTGCATTTTTAAAAGCCCATCTCCAGCAACATGTTTTTGTTGTTGCTCTTTTTGTTTCTGAAGCAATTCGGAGCATGTTTCATACTCGTTATCCTGTTTAATGCACGTTTCAATCTATAAGAAGAATCAGCCTACACTACCAGTCAAAGGTTTCTGAACCGCAAGATTTTTAATGTTTCTCAAAGAATTATCTTCTGCTCACCAAGCATGCATGTATTTGATCCAAAATACAGCAAAAACAGTAACATTTTTAAATATGTTTACTATTTAAAATAACCGTTTTCTATTTAAATATATTTTTAAAATGTAATTTATTACTGTGATCAAAATAAATTCAGGGACACCATTAGGCCTACTCCAGTTTCCAGTGTCACATGATCCTTCAAGAATCATTTGAATATGCGATGCCGATTATCAATATTTAAAACATTTGAGTACATTTTTTCAGGATTCTTTGAGGAATAAAAATTTCAAAAGAACCGTATTTATTTGAAATAGAAAGCTTTTGTAACATTATACACTACCATAAAAACTCTTTTTAAAATTTATATTATAGAAATTATTACTTTCATTTTGCAAGGATGTTTTAAATGGATCAAAAGTGATGATAAAGACATTATAAATGTTACAAAAGGTTTCTACCGGTATTTCAGATAAATGCTGTTCTTCTGAAATTTCTATCCATCAAAGAAACCTGAAAAAAAATCTACTCAACTGTTTTCAACATAATAAATGTTTTTGAGCAGCAAATCAGAATATTAGAATGATTTCGGAAAGATCATGTGACGGAGTAAGTGATGCTAATAGCTGCTTTGAAATACAGGAATAAATGATATTGTCAAATAGAAAACGGTTTATTTTAAATGGAAACATATTTAAAAAATGGTACTGTTTGACTGTATTTGAATCAATAAATGCAGCTTGTGAGCAGCCAGAGAATTCATTAAACACTTAAAAAAGTGTACTGTTTTCAACACCTTTTGACTGGTATTATGTTCGCCTATAGTTTGAGTAAAAAAAAATATTACTAAGGAGAGTTGAGATTTATTTGACAGTTACTAGTGCTTTCATTTTGTTTGTAAGGCTAGAATACATAAAAGGTGAAACATTTATTTATTTGCGGCATTTTTCCTAAAATATTATATAGTTTTATAGTAGTAGGTTTCATAGAGTTGGCAAATAAATTTTTCATAAGTTTGTAGGTAAAGACATCTATTGTGGGCGTTCTTGGCAGTTTTAATAAGGCCTTTTTTAATAGTGTTCATATCGATATCGGAATTATCGTATCGACCGCCGAAACCTGCGAAAGTAAGAACTATATCGTGATATATTTTGTCAATATCGTACAGCCCTACGCTTAGGTATTCGGCCAATCACAATGCACTGGTAGCTGGCCAATCACAGCACACCTCGCTTTCAGACCGATGAGTTTTGTAAAAATCGACACATTTCAGAAAAGCGGGGCATAGAGGAGAAAAAATAATAAACAGTATGTGGAAAAGAATGTGTTTTCTGAACCTTAAACCGCATAAACACATTACATTACACAAAATACACAACATAATGTTCTTTTTAACAACATCATACGACCCCTTTAATACGGACAGGAGGAAGTTCAGCTCACTGGACACCACGAGCGACCAAACTTTAAACTCATGATTCAAAATGATGCTGCGCTTCATGCTTTGCCAATGTCATATTCATGTCATGTTCACTGTGTGCTGTATTCAAAAATGAGTGTTACCTTGCTTATTTGAAAAAAAAAAAGTGATTTCCCAGCACACAAACTTTACATTTGTCATTTATCAGACGCTTTTATCCAAAGTGACTTAAATTGAGGAATACAATAAGCCATTCATCATAAGGAGGCAAATAGACACAGGAAGTGCTTGAAATACCATAGTTTTAGGCATTGTTCAAATAAGTAAAAGCTAGAAAAGGGAAGGAATAAATAAAGAGAAAAAAAACAAAAAACTAAGATGAAGTCAAGTAGCGTTTAAAGATATGAGTTTTCAGCTGTCGCTTGAAAATTGTCAAGGATTCAGCATTCGGGATAGGGGTGGGAAGATCATTCCACCAACCAGGAATGGTGAACGAGAATGTTCTGAAAAGTGATTTTGAGCCTCTCTGTGATGGTACACGAGGGGGGGGGGCGTCACTCACTAGAGGTCCAGACCTTCTATGAGGGGATTGTAGTGAGTGGAAGTAGGCGGGTGCAGAGCCTGTGGCTGTTCAATATGCAAGCATCAATGTCTTGAACTTAATGCGAGCCTCAACCGGCAGCCAGTGCAAGGAGATAAAGAGAGGTGTAACTTGGGCTCATTGAAGACCAGTTGTGCCGCTGCATTGAATATTTGTTAGAGGTTGTGGTGTGTTGATGGAAGTCTCCACCAGAAGAGAGTGCAGTAGTCCAGCCTTAGAGATGACCAAGCTGGACAAGAAGTTGGCAGCATTGTCCGGCAGTCTTGCAAGTGGTCTTGAAGGTCGTCTTTGCATGTGGTCTTTGAAGGTCAGTGTGTCATCGAGATTAGCACAAGAAGTTGATGGGGTAATTGTTGAAGAACCTAGCTGGATGGTGAAATCTTGCTGTAGAGTTGGAGTGGCAGGGAAGACAAGAAGCTCAGTCTTTGCCAGGTTGAGCTGTAGGTGATGTTCTTTCATCCATGCCGAGATGTCCACCAGGCAGCCTGAGATCCGTGCAGCTACTGTTGGATTTTTAGTTATATTTAACAAATACTCTAACACCCCTCAGTTAACAAGCCATATGAGGGTCTATGGACCCTTCCACCGAAATGCATCTAACACCTCAGAAAGGCAGAACAGGCCTCTGGTTCCATGTCAACCAATGCTGATATCACTGGTTTTTATTGCCCAAAGGAATGTGGGCAGAGAAACTCACAATTAATTTACACTTAGGAAAGACACACAATGCCCATAAAAATAGACTCTTCTCTAATTAATTCATATAAAAACCTTTCTGTGTGAATTATAATCATAATTAACTGCATTTATATACATTTCCTTTTGAGCTAATTTGCTACAGCTGTCAAAAAAACAATATCGGGCGCCACTAGTCTAAGTCTAAGCACTCTAAAAATAACTCAAAACTAAAAAAAATAAAATGTCCTAAAACAAAAAATGAACAAGGAAAAAACAGGGAAAATATAAAAATTAAGACTAATTTGAAATATTAATTAAAACTATAATAGTATATTAATGATAATAAAATAAAATATTTTCAAATAGAAAACGGTTATTTTAAATAGTAAAAACATTTCAAAATTGTACTGTTTTTGCTGAACTTTGGATCAAATAAATGCAGACTTGGTGAGCAGAAGAGAATTCTTTAAAAAAACTTAAAAAATCTTACTGATCAAAACCTTTTGACTGCGTATGTTAGCTATAGTTTGAAAGTAAAAATATAATAAGGAGAGTCGAGATTTATTTGAGACAGTGATTTACATTTTTGTTTGTAAGGCTAAATACCTAAAAGGGAACATTTATTTATTTGCGGCCATTCTTTCCTAAAATATTATATAGTGTATAGGAGGTAGGTTCAATGAGTTGGCAAATACATTTTCATAAGTTTGTAGGTACAGACATTTGTTGTGGCCGTTCTTGGACGTTTTTATGAGGCTTTTTTAATAGTATTCATATCGATATCGGAATTATATCATATCGACCGAAATTAAGAAATATATCATGATGTATACATTTGGGCCATATCGGCCAGCCATAGCTTGAGGGATTCGGCCAATCACAATGCACTGGATAGCTGGAAAATCAGAGCACACCTTGCTTTTTCAGAATGATGAGCTTTGTAAAACTCGACGGTTTCAGAAAGGCGGGGAATAGAGGAGAAACAATAATTTACAGTATGTGGAAAATGTGTTTTTGAACCTTAAACCACAAAAACACATTTCATTACACCAAACACAAAATAATGTTATTTTTAGCAAAATCATATGACCCATTTAATCGGAAAGGAGGCATGAGTTCAGCTTCACTGACACGCCCGATCGCCAACTTAAACTCATGATTTCAAATTATGCTGCGCTTCATGCTTTTGCCCACTGTCATATTCATGTCATTTTTCACTGTGTGCTGTATGTAAAATGAGTGTTACCTTGGCTTTATTTGAAAAAAAAATGTGATTCCCAATGCACACAAACTTTTTTACATTTAGTCATTTTGCCGACGCTTTTATCCAAAGCGACTTACAATTGGGGGATACATAAAGCGATTCTTCTTAAAGAGGCAAACAGAAAACTTGGTATTGGAAATACCAAGTTTCAGGCATTGTTCAAAAAAGTACAAGCTAGAAAAGGGAAGGAATAAATAAAGAGAAAAAAATATTTCTAGATGAAGTTCAAGTAGCGTTTAAAGAGATGGGAGTTAGCTGTCGCTTGATGGTAAGGGATTCAGCATCCGGATAGGGGTGGGAAAGTCATTCACCAGCCAGAACGGTGAACGAGAATGTTTGAAAAGTGATTTTGTGCCTCTTTGTGATGGTACCATGAGGCGTCGCTCACTAGCGGATCTCAGACTTCTGGAGGGGATGTAGGGAGTGGAAGTAGGCGGGTGCCTGAGCCTGCTGGCTCTTCTATATGCACACACAGCATTCAATATCTTGAATTGAATGGAGACTCAACGGCAGCCAGTGCAGAGGAGATAAAGAGAGGTGTAAACTTGGGCTCATTGAAGACACCAGTTGTGCCGCTGCCATCTGATCATTTGTAGAGGTTGATGTGCTTGAGGAAGTCACCCAGAAGAGAATGCAGTAGTCCAGCCTAGAGATGACAAGGGCCTGGACAAGAAGTTGTGCAGCATGCTCCGGCGATCTTGCAATGTGGTCTTTGAAGGTCAGTCTTTGCAATGTGGTCTTTGAAGGTCAGCTGGTCATCGAAGATTACACCAAGAAGTCGATGGGGTAATTGTAGAAGAACCTAACTGGATGGAAAAATCATACTGTAGAGATGGAGTGGCAGGGAAGACAAGAAGCTCAGTATTTGCCAGGTTGAGCTGTAGGTGATGTTCTTTCATCCATGCAGAGATCAGCCTGAGATCCGTGCAGCTACTGTTGGATTTTTAGTTATATTTAACAAATACTCTGTAACACCCCTCAGTCAACAAACCAACTATGAGGGTCTATGGACCCTTCCCCCGAAATGCATCTAACACCTCAGAAAGGAAGAACAGGCCTCTGGTTCCATGGCAACCAATGCTGATATCACTGGTTTTATTGCCCAAAGGAATGTGGGCAGAGAAACTCACAATTCATTTACCCTTAGGAAAGACCCACAATGCCCATAAAAATGGACTCTTCTTTAATTAATTAATAGGAAAACCTTTCTGTGAATAAACACACATCTCCTCCGGACATTGTGTATACCATTACTGTTCCTGTATATTGTCTTTTGAATTGTATACTGTTTTGTGTGTGTGTTATGATAGATCACCCCACCGATACCATGTTTGGTCTCTTTGAATTTGTCTACAGATGATCTAAATGAGCGTTTATATTATATGTGGGTACATAGGCAATATATTAGCGTTCTAAGAATCTTTAGTAATTTTGCATCAACACCCAATCGAGTTCCATATGCAAATTACCATGCTTCAACAAGGGTCACAAAACTCTACCAGTATTCTCACCTAACGCTTTGGCATTTCAGCTTTTCTCATTGGACAAGCCCATCTTGAGAGGCTTGAATCTTCTCAGACCTTAAAAAGGCTCACGCACAGTTCCGCCCATGTTCTTCTGCTAAGTCTTGTGCTAAATCTTCTGATTGCTGAATGTGTGGAGAGCCTGAGCCGGTGTGGGCGTGCTCGGTGGGCTCCAACACATAGTCAGTCAGTCTGCGGTTCTGTTAGACTCACAGAAGATGAGGATGTGAGCTAGAACGCTCCTGCAAACCTTAAGTCTGCACCAGGCTCCGGCTTTTGACTTCATCAAAGATCCTAGGATCTCAGCTGATGTTTCTCTTAGCTCTTTTTCACTTTCCACAGAAACTCCCAATCACCATCGAGTCAGAACATCTTTGCAGTTCATCACTCTTCAAACACGGAAGAAGGTGATCGCGACTCCTACACCACCGAACCTCCAAACCATCAAGACTTTCATCCGAGACTGCATCCGGACGCTCGTTCCAGGCCAAGGCAATGCAAGTATCGTACATTTAACTAAACTAAACAGAGGTTTAGTATAAGCTATAGAACGGCACTGATGGTTTTTTTCCCACTCAGGTGGTTCACTGACTCTTCATAGCTTCATTCTCTGGTTTTTCCTGATGGTTTCATCCATCAAGCTCCATTTGCCCTTTCCCCTGTATGAGTGATTGATTGTTTGTTTGTTAGACTAGTTTGTGTTAGTGTTTAGTTAATAAAACTCTTGTGCACAAATTACATGAGTTTCTGATTCTGCCTTGCAAATTAATGTCCCTTTACGATTTTGATCCTCGCTATATGCTCTAATGCATTAAAACTGTAAGGAAGTTATTTTCTGTGGCCATGAAAATAAAATTTCTTAGAGTTGATACGAAACTACACTGAATGTTCGCTGGACGAACAAATTGGTTGATGGCAATTTAAAAAAAAAAAAAATTCTGCTCCGTTCTATTGGCAACTGAATGATAAATAATTGTAAATTCATAATAACTGCAGTTTACTATCATTTCCTTTGAGATAATTTGCTACAGCTGTCAAAAAAACAATATCGGTCGACCACTAGTCTAAGTTAAAGCACTAAAATAACTCAAACTAAAAAAAATAAAATGTCTAAAACATAAAAATTGAAAGGAAAACAGAAAATATAAAATTAAAATCTAATTCAAAATAATAACAAACTATAATAGTATATTAATGATAATAAAATAACACTTACTTATTGTAGTCACTAAGCAGGTTTACTCACTGTACAGCTGTTTATCCTTGCGCGACTGCCGGGACAGGTAGGCCCAACAAATATGATCCTTTCTCCAGCTGGCTGAGTCGTAATGAAGGTCTGGAAGAGAGAGGTTTTCCTCGAGTGCTCGGTGTGCTGGGTGACACACGCATCCCCATCCGCCTGCCTGCTGGCAAACCGGACAGCGATAGTGACACTCCAGAAGCCAATAGACCAAAGAACGAACCACATCCAGATTCATGGCTGAACTTGGAATTGGTCTGCAATGACAAGGGTCGCTTCATTTACTGCCACATCAGCAAAGGATTGGAAAAAGACAGAGGAAGTGCGTTAGCTGAAAGGATTCGGCAAAACCCTGAGATGGTGCCTCCAGGAACCTGCCTGATAGCCGGAGTCGGATACTCGCTCACAGAACAAATACTTACTCCATTTTCACCAGGTCGAAACCCGCAGGAAAACCTCTACAACAGATCGGTGGGGAACCATTTAGGCCGATTCAACCAGGCTGTGGCAGACTTAAAAGAGCGATTCCAGAAATTGAGATATTTGGATATGGGAAACTACGACAGGGCCAAAGCGGTGGTTCTGACTGCTTGTATATTACACAATGTTTTTCTGGACATGGGTGACGTGACAAAGGGACTTGTAGAGAGAAGCACACCAGAAGACATGGAGGAGGTAAACAAAGATGCTGCTGGGGTGAAAATGAGGGAGACTGTAGTGAATCTGCTTTACAGCACATTGGAAGCAGCACCACAATAAGTTTTTGAACTAAGTATCAACGTTTTGGTGGAATGGACCAAGGTTTCATTAAAAATACCTTAATTTGTGTTTTCAGGATGAACGAAAGTCTTATGGATTTGGAATGACATTTAAATGATAAAATGATTGTCACTTTTGGGTGAACTATCACTTTAAAGCTGTAAGATTCTGTGTGTAATTAATGGATATTTGAGATGAGTTTTGGAGCAAAAATTGTCATTTTGTATGATTTTTATCTTAAACATAAAAATATAATGTCCAATTTGTCATTTACTCATTTTCATGACACACGAATTTACGTAGTTTTTCACGTTTATTATTATGTTTTTTACATTTGGTTTATTTTGGTACTGCTACTTCAACTAAACGAAAGTGAAAATGTATGTTTGAGAAGTATTTTTGTATTTTATTCCAGTTAATATAAATTTTATTTCAAGTATTGATTTATTATGGTTTTAGTTTAAGTTAATGATAATAACACTGGTCCATTCATATCAAAACAAAAGTCACAAACTTTGGAATGATATGGAAATGATGACGGGATTGTCATCTTTGGGTGAACTATCCCTTTAAAGCTGTGTGTAATTAATGAAAATTTGGTGGTATGAAGGAAGCTTAAGCAGAAAAAACAAATTGTGACAAACATTTTCTCAGTTTTTTTTTTTATTAAAACACAAAAATACTATGTACAACTTGTCCTTTTCTCATTTTACATGAATGTGACCATTTAAACTGCTCATTTATATTTGTGCAATTCATAATGAAGGAAAGGAAAACCAAGCATATTTCAACAAGTCGCTGTTCAATTCAAGTCTTTTTAATTCTCTGAAAAGGGTTCAACATATCAGGCATTTCTCTAAAAATAAAAATCTATTTCTCATCTGAAAAGACAATGATAAATACACAACTAATTCCTATTGTTGGGAAATAGGGGTGTCCGACGTTTCACACTCTTTGGGCATTTGCATTGTATTGTCCTGGGACAGGCAAGTAATGGCACGTGCCAAATTATTGATGGCCTCGATCTTCCTCTCTTCCAGCGCTTTCTGCTGAGCCCACATGTTCAGTTTCCTCTCCTGCAGCTCCAGGTACAACTGCAGCAAATCCTGAGGAGGCCTGGCGTTGGGTAACTGTGGAGCTGTAGCGGTGGGTGTGGGACGTATCGGGGTAAATCGTTTGCTGGCTATGGCCTTGCCCAGCTTGGTGCCGTTGAGCTTTGTCTTGCGCTGAGCCTCAACCTCCTCGTAGCTCCTTCCCAGCACTTCATGCATCTCCTTGAAGAACTCCCAGTGAACACTATTGGTTCCCAATCTTTTGGATCGCTCAGCATTTTTGCGATACGTCGCTAACATGTTTCTCCACTTCAGGTCACATTCGAAGGCTTTGACTGAAACGTCTGTGCCTTCCTCGGCTCTTAGCTTTGCAGTCACTCTCTCAGCCACAGTCTCCCACAGCTTCTTTTTTTTGCACACGGGCTGGTCGAACTCTGGGTCCATGTCCAAACGAACATGGACGAGATGCCATGTAGCTTGTAGTGTCCACACAAACTCTGAATGAAAGAGATTGAGTAGATCGTTAGTTATTCCAGAACAAGAATGTAAACACACATTTAGGAGGAAATGTAATATTTAAAGACTGAATCGTGTAAAAGTTGAGAACATATCACAATTCAATTTATATGTGTGTGTGTGTGTATAATTATCACTTTATATTGAACATTTAATTTAGGCTAACAAATAAAATGGATAAATTAAATGAATTAAAGTCTAAATTAAATATGTTAATATAAAGTGATCGTGTCTCTTCAGAAGACTTTTACTGGATTAAACTGTTCAATTTATATGAATTCCTTATGTCTTTATGAACTTTTTGAAGCATTAGGCTGTAAGGACAATAGAGGGACTGCAATCTCATAGGTTATATTAAAAATAATAACTAAAAAACTTGTTCTATTATTGCACAAAAATATATACTGTATCCAAAATATTAGAAAATATTACACGTAATTACAATATTCTAGAAAACTGTTAGGAATGCACACTAATTAAAACATACCGTAAGAAATCTTTTGTTTCAAGAGATCTGAAGCTTTTCTAAGTTACCTAAAACTGTTGGGAAGGCCAATCTGAACCATCAGGCTCACCGTGTCCTCCTCGCTGGCGATGCCTAGCGCACATACTGCTGCACTCACTTACTCACATCTTACCTGCTTTGGACTTTTCGGTCTCCAAAGTCGTAACCGTAGTTGTTGAGTCTTCCACCTCAATGGCGTCTGTGACAATTGCCTCAATGACCTCCATGTTGCATTTATTTTATATTAATCTCGTCAAGCGTTATTACGACTAATCGTGGATTTTAACAACTCCAGCGCTGAGTTATCTTCGAGCTACAGCGCTGATAATAACAACGACCTCGTTCGCACCAGACAGCGCCGAACAGGGTGTTGTTGTCTTTTTTCCGGAAATGAACATGCGTGTGACGGGGGATTGTGGGAAATGCTTGCCATTGTTTTTACAAGCGTTTCGCGCGCAAGGTAGGAAGTCAAAACGCACAGCCTGTTTTCTTCTTTATGGCAAAATAAATGTCTGCATACATGAATTCATGCCGTTTTTATTGTTACGTTATCTGATGTGGTAAATAAAGTCAATAATTGAGCTATCCTGAAACTACAACTCCCATAAGCTTTCAAGAGACCGAGTCTACAAGTACCCCTCCCTTTCTGGAAAAAAACTCTCCTGTTTGTTGCTCTACTAAAGATGGCGCCAGTGCAAATCTGAAGCGATTGCGCTTTGTAGCGCGTAGGAAATTTGACGTGAGTAAGATGAAAAGTTAACGAAGCCTTCTCACTCTTCATCGAAACATCAAAATACACCCAAATAGATTAATCTTAGGCTGCACTGTCAAGGAATTGATTTTTTGTGGCCTAGCTTCCACTGTAGGCCGTAATGAAATATAGCGCATTGGGTAAAAGACTTCATTTCCCAGAAGTCATTGCTCTGGGCTTGCTTTAATAGATGAACATGGTAGTTGTAGTTTTTCGAATGCTTGTTTCTCTGTGGATGGAATGTGTCAATCATAGAAGAATTTTGTATTAGTTCCTGTGTTCTTTTATTTATTTATTTTTCTTTTTGTAGTTCTACATATAAGAGTTTGGTGTTGTTGCAAAGTTATTTAAAGCCACTGAAATATTGTTGTACCTTACAATATTAAGAAGATAAAATAATTAAGTTACAAAACGGGGGAGGGGGAGGTGCTTCTGGACTCCTGGTTCATCATGTCTACACCTCCAGAACAAGGAATTAAACGACATCCAAAAAGTTCGAACAGCACCTCAGAGGCATCCGCCACTCTCACAGAATCCTCTCTGACCTGGTGTTTGGCTCAGCTGTCCAAAACACGCATGTTAGCAGACAGTCACAGCAGTGGACTGACAGGAGCAGACAATAAGCCCATCACTGAAGGTGACAAAGCCAGGGATGCAGACAAGAGACTCAAAGCTGGTCAGTGGAGGGCACTGGTGGCCATTCGGATGCAGCATATCAAAGGAGGTGGCAGCAGGATAGCCCGCTACCAATCACGAGGAGGACTCCCTCCTTTGCTGGATCTCCTCAGGCGACCAGAAAGCTCCAGAAAGTTTCTGGACCTGGCACTTAGCATCCTGGCGAACTGCTGCACTGAAAAACAGACAAGACTAGAAGTAAGAAAGATGCTGCTTTAATGTATAGCTTGAATTGATTATATATATATGCGACTTTCATTGTTTGGTTTGTATATGATCAAAACATTTTTTTTTCTTCTCATAGGTAAGAAAGCTTGATGGCGTATCTGTTGTTGGTAAGTCACTCAAATGCTTCATAAAGATCAGTTACTTCTTATGCCCTGTACATTCTGACATCTGACATGGTTTTCCACACATATTTTTATATGTGTGCATAAAAAAAAACATACAGCACTGTGAAATCACTCAGTAACATTAACTTCTTAAAGTCATGAAATCAGAATTGACAGTTCCTTTTTATTTTTGGAATATTGCAATAAGTATTATAAATGATTAATTAGTGCACATCATATCACTAATCCATCATTAATCATAAATTCATGATTAAATTCATATCCTATCATATCAATCATAGCTTCCTTTCCCCCTTGCAATGACATTTCTTCCCTGCTGACCCCCACCAACCTGTCACTCACATGAGATCACAGCAAAAAAAAAAAAAAGTTTTTTCATTAGCACAGTTGTTCGGCGTACCTTTAACATCCATGGAATCGTTTCATTGCACAAATGGTTCGTTATAGAGGAAAACGGTTCTTTAGACTGTTAAAATGTTCTTTACACTGAACAAAAATGGGTCTTTTGAGAACTTTTTACTGAAGTTTTTTTGGGGGTAACCAAAATGTTTTTTTCTATGGCATCACTACAAAAAATGCTGCTCATTTGCATAAATAGTTATGATCAAATGGTTACAATCTTTCATTTTTGTAGTGGATGTCCTCAAGAGGAATGTCTCTGTGGACACGGTGCAAAATCTAGCAGCACGAGCTCTGGGAAATCTTGCGATGGACCCGGAGGGTTCTGCTGAGGTCCACTCTGCAGGTTAGTCCCAGAATTTCATATGCTTAAAGTAATATAATAATTATTATTATGTTTCTCCTCCATTATATACAATTAGAGATAGTAAAACACTCAAAACCATAAAATCAGTATGTTTCTGTCTCTCTCACTCAGGTGGAGTTCAACTTCTCCTGCTCTGCCTGTCTCTCTCTCCACATCCATCGTCTCCCTCCTCATTGACTCCAGCCCCTGAATTCTGTGCTCCTAAACTGGAATGTGTCCAATCTGCTGCCCGGGCACTTGTCTACCTTTCTGACACGCCTGCCAACCGACTTCTGCTGCTTTCACAAGGCGCTCTTCCATCTCTCGCTTTGTTCATTGCTCCAGAGTACCCTTTAGGTCTGCGACGGGCGTCACTTCGTGCCATTCATGAGCTCACCAGAGGCTGCAGTGCAGAGTGCACCAGGGAGATGTCCAGGTCCGGGGCGTTGACTCAGCTCGGGCTTCTCGCCTCAGGAGAAGGTGGTCGACCTTTGGAAGAACTAGCTTTGAAGACTCTGGCTAACTTGTGCTCTCAAGGCTGCCTGAGGCCGCTGGTCGGTTCGTTGGGTGTCATTCAGAAGTTCGCAGAGGAAGTGAAGAAGGATCCTCTGAAGTCAGGTGTGTTCTTCAAGGCCCTGTGCCTGTGCTGCAGAGAGGCTGTGAACAGGGCTAAAGTAAAGGAGAGCGGGGGACTGGAGGTGCTGATCAGCTTTTTATCCGCCCATCAAAACCATCCACTCACGCGCTTCGCCTTTCTAGCTTGTGTGGACTTTGTCTACGATGAATCTGCTCTTGAACAGCTGCAGGAGCTCGGGTTGGTGCCGCTGCTAATCATGCAGTTGGTTGAGCTTGCTCACGGAGAAGAACCGACCGCAGGAAAGATGGATGCCAGCCTGTCCTCTAGTTCTCCATGCTCTGAACTGATGACCTCGTGTTTTGACTCGTTTGACTTCTCAGCCCTTGAAGGGAACAAGAGGGAGGATGTGAGCAAAGACCAGACATCGGGATCTTCCAGCTTCCTCAGTCTCAGGTCATTCATAGTTTTACCAAAAGCAGAACATACAAAATCATGTATATGAAAATGAACATCACAACCATATTTTCACAATTGGCAGACTAACAGCACTGATCAGTAATCTGATATGTAGCATTAAATTGTACACCTATTTTCTGTATAATTTTTGTTTTGCTTTGAATTTTCAAACAAAAAGTCAATTTTTTTCATGTCACATCAAGTTTAGCCAATTTTACTATCTAGTTTTAGTCAATAAAATGTTAAATTAAATGATTAGAAAATTTAACCAAATATTAAAAAATGTTTGACAATTTATCAATAAGTTTTAAAACTGTCCTTGTCGTGAAAATCGGACATTAATTTTTATATTATAGCATGTCTTCTTTTAAAAACATTGCTGGTACATTAATATATTGCTGTTATTCTTTTCTTGACACACTTTCATAAACAAAATGTTTTAATTTAAAAACATTTAGTCATCATCATGATGTGCATTTTGTTTTTTTCAAAATTAAAAACCCTTCAGTAATGACCTTATTTTGTCAGTAACTTTGTTGACTAAATGACCAAAATCAGAGAGTACATTTTGGAAGTATAAACATGCCAATCATATAACTTCAGTGTAATCCTTCACATTGATCTTTGTGTTTTATGGAGAAATTGCTTGTATGTTGCTCAGTTTTGTCTGTGTTCCATCCTCCAGGTCTTGGCTGGTATCTGAGGGTCTGATCTCATCTGAGGGTGAGCTGACTGAATCCCCATGTGGAAGTGATGTCTTTGGGGGCAGCCCTCAATCCTCCATCTCACCGTCACCACCTTGCTCTGAGTTCTTGCAAATGTCGACCTTGCGTTCGCCCCACTTTTCTCCCTCCACCCGTTCCAAACCCATCAGGCTCTACTCTTCCTCCTCCACTTCAGTATCTCCTCGAAACTTACCATGTTCGCCTTCCTCTTCACAGCCATCCTGTACCTCCACCCCTCAATCTGAGCAACCGTCCTCATCTCCCCTCCAAATCTCCTCTCCTCCCAGAAAGAGACTCCGTGCCTCTTCATCCTCCTCTCGCTATAGTGTGGTCACCCTGGACAGCCCCCCTGTGATGTCAAAAACCCCAATCTACCATCATCCTTATCACCCTGAGGCCTGGGCCCCAGAATCCCCCATTCTTCTGCTCTTGTCGCGCTTCTCCCATGCCTCAGACCCTAGCACAGCACTCATCAACACAAATGTTTTCTCCGGGCTGTTGTACTACCTCACCCAGCATCATGACCCCAGTGGGCGATGCTTTCGGATGCTTGGGCGCCTCAGCTGCAACCCAAACTGCTTCCAGGCTTTGGTCAGAACTGGAGCCGTGGCTCTGATCAGACAGAGACTGTGTATGAGAAGAGAGGAGATCGGGGGACGCAACGGAGGAACGGACAGACAATCAGGCAAAATCACACAACTAGGTTTGTGACTTTATTAATATATGATGTTGATGCGTATTATATTTAAGGCTGCTGTTTATTCGAAGCTAAAATGTTTCTGGCTCCTCAGGTTTGGCCCTGCTCAGTAATCTGAGGGTTCAGAGCGAGTCTGGATTTGGCACTGGAGTTCTTACACATATCATGCTGTCAGGCTCTGAATCTGACAAGCTGTACTGTGTCCTCTCTCTGCCTCTGATTAACAGGTATGATTAATTGACGTTCAGGGTTTATTTTTAATCCGTTTATAGCCTAATATACAGTGGGTATGGAAAGTATTCAGACCCCCTTAAATTTTTCACTCTTTGTTATATTGCAGCCATTTGATAAAATCATTTAAGTTAATTTTTTTCCACATTAATGTACACACAGCACCCCATATTAACAGAAACACACAGAATTGTTGACATTTTGCAGATTTTAATTAAAAAGAAAAAAAATGAAATATCACATGTCCTAGTTTGCCCTTTGCTGTGACACTCATATATTTAAATCAGGTGCTGTCCATTTATTCTGATCATCCTTGATATGATTCTACACCTTCATTTGAGTCCAGCTATGTTTGACTATACTGATTGGACTTGATTAGGAAAAACCACACACCTGTCTATATAAGACATTACAGCTCACAGTGCATGTCAGAGCAAAATGAGGATCATGAGGTCAAAGGAACTGCCTGAAGAATTCAGGCAGAATTGTGGCAAGTCACAGATCTGGCCAAGGTTACAAAAATAATTTCTGCTGCACTTAAGGTTCCTAGTAGCACAGTGGCCTCCATAATCCTTAATGGAAGACGTTTGGGACGACCAGAAAACTTCCTAGAGCTGGCCGTCCGGCCAAAACTGAGCTATCGGGGGAGAAGAGCCCTGGGGAGAGAGGTAAAGAAGAACCCAAAGATCACTGTGGCTGGCTCCAGAGATGCAGTCGGGAGATGGGAGAAAGTTGTAGAAAGTCAACCATCACTGCAGCCCTCCACCAGTCGGGGCTTTATGGCAGAGTGGCCCGACGGAAGCCTCTCCTCAGTGCATGTTTGCTAAAAAACACCTGAAGGACTACAAGATGGTGAGAAATAAGATTATCTTTTTGAGATTCTAAGATAGAAATTTTTGGTCTTAATTCTAAGCGGTATGTTTGGAGAAAACCAGGCACTGCTCATCACCTGTCCAATACAGTACAAACAGTGAAGCTGGTGTGGCAGCATCATGCTGGGGGGTGTTTTTCAGCTGCAGGGACAGGCGACTGGTTGCAATCGAGGGAAAGATGAATGCGGCCAAGTACAGGGATATCCTGGACGAACACCTTCTCCAGAGTGCTCAGGACCTCAGACTGGGCCGAAGGTTTACCTTCCAACAAGACAATGACCCTAAGCACAAAGCTAAAATAACAAAGGAGTGGCTTCACAACAACACTGTGACTGTTCTTGAATGACCCAGCCAGAACCCTGACTTAAACCCAACTTCTGGAGAGACGTAAAAATGGCTGTCCACCAACGTTTAACATCCAACCTGACAGAACTGGAGAGGATCTGCAAGGAGGAATGGCAGAGGATCCCCAAATCCAGGTGTGAAAAACTTGTTGCATCTTTCCCAAAAAGACTCATGGCTGTATTAGATCAAAAGGGTGCTTCTACTAAATACTGAGCAAAGGGTCTGAATACTTAGGACCATGTGATATTTCAGTTTTTCTTTTTTAATAAATCTGCAAAAATGTCAACAATTCTGTGTTTTCTGTCAATATGGGGTGCTGTGTGTACATTGAGGGAAAAAAAATTTACTTAAATGATTTTAGCAAATGGCTGCAATATAACAAAGAGTGAAAAATTTAAGGGGGTCTGAATACTTTCCGTACCCACTGTATGTGGGCCAATGACAAATATGAGTGTTAGCGGTTTAAAAAAGATCTCATTTAAAACATTTCAAGTTCATAAAAAAGTAAACAATATGTTGTTTTAGTAGTTTTAAAAAATATCTTTGACCAAATCAACCAAACTTACAGATTTGGTTTTGAAGCAAAGTGTTTGAAAATCGGACAAAAAGATAAAGGTACTTTTTATCCTGTACCAAACAACTTTAATAATTGAAAAAAACTACAAACCATTGAGCACTGCAAGCAACATAGTCAGAATAAAAATGATGGAGAAATATAAAACTATTGATTTAAAGATGCTGATTGTGTATGTCAAAACAATATATTTTAAATTTTTTGCAAATTATGCATATGTGTATGCAAATTCTTTAGGTTGTCATGGGAGTGGGTGGGTGCTAAAGTGTACATTTGGTGTGATTTGCTAGTTTCGTTTATTATATGATTGGTGGAGAATGAAGATTTCTTTGTGGAATCAGTTGTTCACCATGAATTTCGCTGTTGAACAGAATTTTTTTTTTTTATTGTGGTCTGATGGCTTCAACAAAAACTACACAAAAGATTAACAACCTTGTAGCTCAGAGTATGTCTGTCTTCAAAGTTTATAAGTTACTGTTAAAAATCAATTCCCCAATGGAGAAAATTAGTGGGTTTTTTACTTGTGACTGTTGCACTCTATTCATTCATGGATATCAAGTTATTAAGGAGCTGCACCAACCTTAACTGAGCTTGACTTTTCATAAAAAGGTCAAATTGAACCATCCCCCAAAATACTGAAGTCAATTTTAATAAACATCTTAAAGCAGGCAAAAGCACGCACATCGATCTCAACTGGGTGCTCGACTAAGAAACAAGTGGAACAATTCTTTAAATGTAAAGTCGGCAACACCAAAGCTCCAAAAGTATCAAAAATGTATTTTAAAAAACTGTCGCATAGCGTGTGTGACGTTTCGAGCACGCAGGCTCTTCATCATAAATATCTTAAAAACATGTTCATCAGAAAAGAGGTGTATTCGAGTAATTGCACATATGAATTGTGTTTTTAATGTATTTTTAAATAAAGTAATAGAAACAACGAAAAATTAATGGCACTTTTGACCCAGTAGTTGGCTTGACCACCTTCTTTTTTTTTTTCCTAGTCGGCAACGAGTTCTTTTGAAAGAACGCTGCTTTTGGATAGTGGAGGACTGGCAGCAGATCTTGAAATGATTGGCTGTCACAGAGAGAAGAAGATGATGATGATGATGGTGATGGTGACGAAGATGGACAATCTGACAAATGTAGGACATTTCTTGCCGGCTGGTTGCATCCTCTTGAGCAAGTGTCCTCTTTGACATTTAAATCCCTGTATGTCTCTCTTTTGATTGGCTGCCTCTCCAGTTTGCTGTCAAGTTCCAAGGAGGACAGAAAGAATTGTAGCATAGATTTCCAGACCAGAACAGAGACAACCCAAGTTCTGGATATCAAATCCCAACCGCAACAAAACCAGTCATGTCCCTACTTGAAGGCAACTCATGACCTAACGTTCCTCCTTGACGATGGAACCCTTCTACTAGCCAGTCACGAGGCTGTCACTGGGGAAGAGGGAGCCAAAGACGTTGGGTCTGAGTATTTTAGAGCCCTCTTGATGGGAGGATTTGGGGAGGCCCAGAAAGCTAAAAGTGAGGCCATCCGGATCAAGGACGTAAAGAGTGGGATGCTGTTACCAGTTCTCCATTACTTACACGGCTGTCGCTTGACTGACGGAAACAAAGACGAGATGTCAAAGCAAGATACAAATTGTCTTGTTTTGTCCTCTCTAGCCTCCGGTGGGCTGCTTAGACCACAGGACGAGGTTGAATCCTGCTTGGCAGTAGAGATGGAATTTCAGAAATCCCCATTGGCCGAAGTGATGATTGGGGCTTGTAGGTTTTTAGTAGCTGGTTTACAACGGGCAGCTGAGGACCTAAGTGTGGACCTTCTCTACTCGGTTATAAGGAGCCTGACCAAACATCGCTGTTCGAAAGATATCACTACAACCACCAGCAAAATGGATGCAGGCTCGGTCTGCAGGGGTCCTGAAGGATCACCACAGTTGACTAAAACTGAAGTGTTAAAGTGTTCCAAACAACATTCTAAATCCTCTCAGAGTTCCAAACAGGTTCCTTCATCATCCTCATCATCTTCTGACAGTGACACTGAGGGAGCTTGGCTGAGGTCTCTGCTTCCACAAGTGTACTGGTTCTCACAGCGCTACTCTTACCTGCGACTGGGCCAGGCTTGTCTATCCATACTGCTGTGGCCTCAGGGTCTCCATCCTGCTCCCCTTCACCCCTCCCTCTCCACTGACTGCTTCTTGCGTTTGGCGCAAGAGGCGGACTGCGCCAAAGGGCTGAGGCAGGACATCTTACACCTTGTCAAAACGGCCCTCAGCTAGACGGCAAACAGTAGTGGATAGTGAAATGAATCTACTGAATTGTTGGTGTAAACAAATTTAGTAGCTGCTTTAATGCACACACAATACACCGAAAGGGAGGGAATGGGAATTGCTGGATTTTTGGGACGTTTGGCACAAGATGTAATAGAAAATAATATTCTCATTAAACTTCTGTTAGCAAGTAGCTATCAAAAATATTTTTAAAAATTACTTGGAGCATTCTAATTCCTACTATTTTCATGTGCTATGTTTTTTTTTGTATATGGAGTAGAATGACCAACTGTACATACTTTTTTATTTAGAATTTTTTTTCTTTTCTTGTATTTTGTTTAACTTCATTTATTCATCTTATTTTGCCAAAAAAAGGGGTTAATGCTGATTCCTGGTTAATTACAGTGCATCCAGATTTTGTACAGTATGTTATGTGAATAATATAATGTCGAGGAGAAAGCTGTTTGTTAGCTATATTTTTCTTTTTTGTATATGGCACTGTATTCGTTTATAGAAGTCTGGATTATCTGATGTATGTTGAAGTGCCTTTTTTTTTTTGTATATATGAGAAATTGAATCATGGAAATGGCCAAATGTTGGTGGAAGGCAGAGGATGGTTCTCAATAAATAAGCTCTGCATTAATGTTGCTACATTGTTTTCTTCTAGAATTTGTGCTTCATTTGGATTGAGCAGTTTCTTCATGTTTTTTTTCCCCTCCGTTCAGCCCTGGACTTTTTATTTGGCATGTCTGGGTAGCTTTTCTGTAGCAACATTTTTTAAAAGGTTGTGGAAACAAATAAAAGGTTGTTCAAATGGCAAATTTAGACTATTCTAAATCGAATTAAATGGATACTTAAAATAGTCAAGTATTGTTTGGGACCTTTCTTAATTAGTCACACACACAAAATTAACGTGAAAACTCCTGTTTATTTCTGTTAAAAATGTTAAAAGCTTGTCCATCAGTGTTGATTGGCATCTGAGGGGACGGACAGTTGAGACAGCAGGGGGCGTCCTGCTCAGTGGTGAGGTCCCTCGTAACCAGTGGGCAGAGGGTTCGTATGAGCGTTGTGGAAGAGGGAGTGATTCCCATCACCCCATGGCCATGGCTGTGAAAGAAAGATAATGCTATTTGAAAAACATTTGTGTCATGTCCAATGTTGGTAGGATGTTTTACAAAGTAAAGACATCAACATTTTCTTTTATGTCTGTATAGGAATCAGAGAGAAGTCCACACCATGCATACTTTGAAAAAGCCAAGAATATAGTCACCTTGGTTCGAATGCGGAGGTGTGGGTATGGCACAAACTCTGGGTGATCATGAGAATGGGCCTGCATCTTCATGTAAGCGTTTGCCATGCAGACACCCACACCGGGCAGGGCTAATATGAAGGACAGGATCTTCCAGGTCCTTGCTGTGTATGATTCAAAACATTAGTACATCTTTTAAATGTTGATGAGTGTAATACATAGCAAAAGGATCACTGATTGGTGTGCAAATGGTTTTAAATGATGTGATTTGTGTCAGTATTTCTTTCTTACTGTATGAATATGTAAATAACCTGACAATTATTTCATTTGATCAACATTTTTTGGTTTTTAAAACGTGAAGTTAAGTCACCAGAACTATTTGCTTACAATATAAACATTTTATTATGGTTTATGAGAACTTGCCTATCCATACTGGATAACATCTGCTTATTTTACCCTGTTTCATCAAGCCCACCCCCAAAAAAACATCTCAAACCTCCTCCTTCATGGCTCCCTTGTGATGCAGCAGCAAGAGCCCGACGGGCCACCATAGCAGTGGGAGACATCGCCATCTCTGAAGCACAGACAGTAAGCAACACTTAAGATTATTATCATTTTAATACTTGGAGTCAGTAATATTTTTGTTTTATGTTCACTAAAGCTGCATTCATTTGATTGCAAATAAAGAAAAAATTTAATATTGTTAAATAATATTACAAAGTAATAATACAAAATGGAACTTATTCCTGTGATGCAAAGCGGGAATTTTCACATTCAAGTACGTAGTCTTCGTGGCACGGTCTCAGAAATAATTCTAATATGTGACCCGGGACCACAAAACCAGTCATAAGAGTCAATTTAAAAAAATTGAGATTTGTACATCATCTGAAAGCTGAATAAACAATCTTTCCATTGATAGGACAATATTTGGCCGGAGATACAGCTATTTGAAAATCTGGAATCTGAGTTTGCAAAAAAAAAAATCAAAATACTGAGAAAATCACCTTTAAAGTTGTTCAAATTAAGTTCTTAGCAATGCATATTACTAATCAAAAATTAAGTTTTGATATATTTACGGTAGGAAATTTACAAAATGTCTTCATGTAGCATGATCTTTACTTAATATCCTAATGATTTTTGGCATGAAAGAAAAATCGATAATTTTGACCCATACAATGTTTTTTTTGTTGGGCTATTGCTACAAATATGCCCAAGCGACTTAAGACTGGTTTTGTGGTCCAGGATCACATATGTTGATTTGGTGCTTAAGAAACCGTTATTGTCAATGTCGAAAACAGTTGTGCTGCATAATATTTTTGTTGAAACCATGGTAAAAAAAACATTCAGGTCTCTTTGATGAATAGAAAGTTCGAAAGAACACCATTTATGTGAAATAAATATTTGTAACAATATAAATGTCTTTACTGTCACTTATGATAAATTTAATGCACCCCTGCTGAATACAAGTATCAGTTTCTACAACTTTTTAAATATAGTATAAAACATTCAAAATACTACAGCGGAAAAGTAATTTAAAAATTCTTTTATGCAAGAGAAGTTGTGCAAAAGTCAAATGTAGCAACTTTCTACTTGTTCACAAACCCATGAAACTATTTAAGTCAGTGTTATTTGTCACAAACTTAAATAGTGCTTTCATCAAACCGTGAAACAACAGCAAAAGGTGAACGAGGTGAAAATGGAAGCATGTCAGAAAGAGAAGTCATGCACCTCTTTGCACATTTACTGTGGTTTTGAACAGTAGTTAAAGTGAAGGTGATGCAAAGTTTGAGGTCAAATAATGACCAAACCTGACGTGTATCTCCATTGCATCCATGTAAACTTTGTATGGTCTCTTCACACAGTTAGAGGAGGATGTTGTTAATTCTTAAATGTCACAAAAATGTTCTGCTACACTTCTGTTTGAAATTAAATTCAATTAAATATAAAATGTAATATTTTTAGATTGTTTCACATATTAGCCAGGCTGTGGCCTGTTGCTTATCTCGTCCCTTTAAAAGTTTTTCCTGTCCTTCGGCACTGAATGCTATTTGATATCTTAAACCCCCTTGAAACTATACACATGTAGCATTAATAGAAAAACGGGCATACATTTAGATGAGATTATTTGGATCTGTGAGCTACTAAAGCTCATGTCCCTTGCACAAGGACAAACAAGCTCTCCGTTGTGGGTCATGAGTTGCATTACTGCTGTTAAAAGAATGAAATACTCCTCCAGTGCTCTTAATATTTTACGCCTTCGGTTCAAAACAGCTAAACTTATACATCTAATGCAAAGGACACTTACGTACTCTGCTTCCAAAGAGGGTGGTCAGGTGTTTTTGTTCTTTGTTAGTCAGTTATTATCCACTTTCTCTTTCTACACCTCTGTCTGTTTGTCCTTTGGTCTGTCCTGGCCTAAACCATGAGACTCCTCCCCGCTAAAATCTGTCTGTCTGCCAAGAATCATGAAATTTATATTTGGTCAAGTGCATGGGCAGATCTGTAATGGAGAGATAGGGAGAGCAGTGAGTAGCTTTACAACAATCAGGTATAGAAGACATTGCAAACTGGCTTGTGTTGGAAGAAAAGGTCAGCTCACGGTTGTAGGTCTGGATGTATGAAATGCAGAAAAGACACAGACAGTTAATGTACATGTAGCTGTTCAGTCGACAGTTGACAGCTCTATAGGAGTTATACACCCGGGTTGGGTTTCTGCGTGTTTGGGTTTACGTGACTAAGTGACCGTAAGTGACCTTATGGCACCTCACTCTTGCAGTTTTTCTCTGTGTTTACATGTTCAGGAGGCTACTACACTTCTCTTTTGGCAATCGGTTGAGTTCCGCAGTTCTGACGCTTCTACCACACCGCCACTCGTATGCGAATTCACCAATTTCACTACTACAGGGAGTTGGGGACTTCTTGGCTCATGATTAATATTATTGTGTTGTGTGATTGGATGTTGGCAAGCGGTCGTAACCAGATTTGTTGTTTAATATTAATATTCATAAGTAGCCTAGGATTGCTAATTTCGCCAAAATTGAATGTTTGGTTTAAACGGTCGTTTAAGAAACAACGTAACCTTTCTAACTATTTATTAAGCATGATTTTTAAAAAAAAGTACCATGTTTCAAACTTAAATATAAATATTTAATATAAAATGACTTTCGATGACTAGATGTTCGTTCTATTTTTATTTCAGATTATTTATTTATTTATTTACACTACATATTCATATTAATTAAGTGGTTTCCCTGTGTTCTGTTGTTCATTGATTAGAAATAAGTTCTAATCATTTTATGTGTGCTCAATAAAGTCGAACTTGTATGTAGTAGACTTGCATGTCACAAGGTGGCGCCGTGAGTCTTTGCTGGCAGCTACTACAATAATATGTAGATTGTTGCAGTGTCTATTCTTGACCAGACTGTATGTATAATATAATTTTGTTTATAGTAGTCATATGGCTGACATTTGCTACAATTTCCCTACCGAAAAATAGCTTAAAGGTTTGTTTTTTTTAAGTTAAGATTTTTAAAGTTTTTTTTTTTAAGTTAGTGGTCTCAGATTTAAATCCTTTTGCCTTCATGAGCATGCTTGTACCTTAACAAAAAGGACAATCAGAGAGGCCATTGTTTTAATTTATAATATCGGTAACACTTTCTATGAAGCCCATATTTATAACACATTATAAGGGTATTCTTAATGCATTATAATGAATTGCATAATGCATTATAAACACCCTGTAAATATGTTAATCATTTAGAATATTCATAGAAACAGTTTAAATGTTGATAATAGTGACTGATTTGTGGTATAGCCTTTTAGGAGTAGATGATTATAACACCACAGTGAACATGTTGCAGCCAATTAAGTTGCACATGATTATATTTCTCCTAGTATAATGTATTATAAGTCCATATCTTGCATCTTTCTTAGTGCTACTTTAATCAAAGCCATAAAAGACCACTATAAGTATAGTAATACTATAAGGACATTTTTTCTCAAACAGCCATAAGATCAGATATCAGATCAGATGAATGTGGAATAAGACATATTTGCTTTGAACTATTTTTAATGTAATATCAGTTTGATTATTTTGACGGGTCCCCAACAGACAAACTGACTATAAGCAACTTTGCAAGTACACATCAACTTATTCTACTAACCCTAACCCTACTTAAGCATACTAATACTAATACTACTTTTTTCAGTTGAAATTATTAACTAGCTCACATCAAAATTCATATTAGCCTCACAGGGAACACTCAGATAACACTCCACACCTAACCACTTACAAGATGTAGTAAGACCCACCCCCTCTGTCCAGATCTTAAATAAACAATGTCAAGATACAGTGGGTACGGAAAGTATTCAGAGACCCCTTAAATTTTTCACTCTTGTTATATTGCAGCCATTTGCTAAAATCATTTAAGGTAATTTTTTTTCCTCATTAATGTACACACAGCACCCCATATTTACAGAAAAACACAGAATTGTTGACATTTTTTTAGATTTATTAAAAAAGAAAAACTGATATTTCACATGGTCCTAAGTATTCAGACCTTTGCTCAGTATTTAGTAGAAGCACTTTTTTGATCTAATACAGCCATGAGTCTTTTGCAACAAGTTTTTCACACCTGGATTGGGGATCCTCTTCATCCTCCTTGCAGATCCTCTCCAGTTCTGTCAGGGTGGATGGTAAACGTTGGTGGACAGCCATTTTAGGTCTCTCCAAAGATGCTCAACTGGGTTTAAGTCCGGGCTCTGGCTGGGCCATTCAAGTACAGTCACAGAGTTGTTGTGAAGCCACTCCTTCGTTATTTTAGCTGTGTGCTTAGGGTCATTGTCTTGTTGGCAGGTAAACCTTCGGCCCAGTCTGAGGTCATGAGCACTCTGGAGAAGGTTTTCGTCCAGGATATCCCTGTACTTGCCGCATTCATCTTTCCCTCGATTTCAAAAAGTCGTCCTGTCCCTGCAGCTGAAAAACACCCCCACAGCATGATCTGCCACCACCATGCTTCACTGTTGAAACTGTATTGGACAGGTGATGAGCAGTGCCTGGTTTTCTCCAAAAAGTTCTACCAAAAAGTTCTATCTTGGTCTCATCAAACCAGATAATCTTATTTCTCACCATCTTGGAGTCCTTCAGGTGTTTTTTAGCAAAACTCCATGCGGGCTTTCATGTGTCACTGAGGAGAGGCTTCCGTCGGGCCACACTGCCATAAAGCCCCGACTGGTGGAGGGCTGCAGTGATTGGTTGACTTTCTACAACTTTCTCCCATCTTCCGACTGCATCTCTGGATCTCAGCCACAGTGATCTTTGGGTTCTCTTTACCTCTCTCACCAAGGCTCTTCTCACCGATAGCTCAGTTTGGCCGGACGGCAGCTCTAGGAAGGGTTCTGGTCGTCCCAAACGTCTTCCATTTAAGGGATGGAGGCCACTGTGCTCTTGGGAACGTTAAGTGCAGCAGAATTTTTTTTTGTAACCTTGGCCAGATCTGGGCCTTGCCACAATTCTGTCTCTGAGCACTTCAGGCAGTTCCTTTGACCTCATGATTCTCATTTGCTCTGACATGCACTGTGAGCTGTAAGGTCTTTTATAGACAGGTGTGTGGCTTTCCTAATCAAGTCCAATCAGTATAATCAAACACAGCTGGACTCAAATGAAGGTGTTAAACCATCTCAAGGATGATCAGAAGAAATGGACAGCACCTGAGTTAAATATATGAGTGTCACAGCAAAGGGTCTGAATACTTAGGACCATGTGATATTTCAGTTTTTCTTTTTTAATAAATCTGCAAAAATGTTTTTTTTGTCAATATGGGGTGCTGTGAGTACATTAATGAGGAAAAAAAAATTACTTAACTGATTTTAGCAAATGGCTGCAATATAACAAAGAGTGACAAATTTAAGGGGGTCTGAATACTTTCCGTACCCACTGTATATAGTCCATTATAAATGTAAAAATAGATTGTGTTATAAATAATCATAATCTTAAAAGTTATAACCACGAATGCGTAAGCATTATAATGTAATATAATTATTGTTATGATTATTTATAAGATGATATAACATATTATAAGGTCTTTTATAATGCATTAGCGTTCATATAATGCATTAAGAATACCTATAATGTGTTATAAATATGGGCTATAGACAGGGTTACCATAATTTCTCCCACTTGAATAAACTCACCTTCAATTTTTGTAAAGTGAATTCAAATGTAAAAGTATGTTTTGTCCATAAGTGTGCACTTTGACTATGTCTTCTTTTGTTATTTCAGGGCTGTTCCATGAGCCATGAAATTGTTCTTTGTATATTTTCAATGAGTTTGCATGCATTTGCCCACCATAAATTAAGAATAGCCTATGCACATTCCCTAATCCTTCACTTCAACTCAAAGACATGTTGTTTGAACAAGAACAGTAACCTTTAGAAATGTTCCATAGCATACAAATGTTGCTTTGGATACAGGCACTAAGTAAAAGATAAATTGGCCAGCTAAATGACTAACTAACAATCAATGTACTGAATGGCTGCTTTGTGATGAATACTGAGTGTGAACTTTTTTAGAATCAGAATCATTTCATATATAAGCATAAAGGTCTGTTCACACCAAGAATGATAACGATAAAGACAAAGTTTTAAAATGTATTCTAGTTCTGTGAGAATAGAGGTTCACAACACACTTATATAGTGATAACAACAAAGATGAACAATATCGTTGGTATCACTTTCGGATTTATTTATTTATTTTTCAGCTGATGAACACATTGACAGCCAATCAGAATCCATTGGTGTGGCGGACACTAACATAGTTTTCTTTATAGTTATCATTCTTGGTGTGAACGGACCTTAACTCCACACCATCACACAATATCTTTTTGTTTATTATAAGCATGCATTGCGGTTATGTTGTCTGCGAATTGAAATGCTTAAGCTCTGTAAAGCAGGATGGATTCTGATTGGCTGTCAATATTTATTATTATAAAAAATGATTCTGAACGTAATTCCAACTATATTATCCCTCTGCGCCATTATCATTATACTTGTGGTGTGGATTCTGCTATACTTTTGAATATAGAAAACTATATCTTTATCTTTAGTTATCATCTTTGGTGTAAACAGGCCTTAAGAGTGGTAGATGCTCCAGTATGTTCTTGTCTATGTGGACAAATAAGTGTGAAAAACGTGCATATTTTTTCACACTCATTGCAACCTATGTGCAAACTAAATGTGTTAATCTCATTCTACAGAGTCGTCTGAACATCGCTGTCTGCACAACTTCCATTTCCATGTTTGCAATACAAACAGACATTAGTGCCAGGCATGAAGTCATCCTGCAGCCCAGGTCGCGTCTGGTTCAGTGTTTTTGTGGGCAGAATCACCATAGCAGATAGACAAGTCAGAAGTATCAGCACAAGCTCTGGGGCAGTGAGAGACTCTAGCATGATGGACTGCGAGTGAGTTTGTCTATGGAGAGCCATTTTGCAAGCTCATATGGACAATGACTTTTCTTTCTCTTGCATTCTCCGGGTTAATCTAGCATGCACCTGTTTCTGTAAACTTGGCACATTATTTAGTCTCAGGAGACATGTAGACTCAACACAGTTGAATACAGGTATAAACAGAGTAGTAAAGATTTCTCTGGTTTTGACTGGATCCACAGTAAAAACTACAGAAATCTTTAACCATGAGACTGGTCAGAAACATGACGCTATATCATCACTGGCACAGCCACCCTTTGAGGAGGCTGTGGTCTGCGTCTTCAGGGGGATGAATGTAACTAATATCTGCACTGGAAGGTATTTACAAGACTTTTTAGCAGCCACTGTGTTTTTCACCTACTGATCATGCACGTGTTTTAATTGCAGTCTGTTTGGCTGCACATGCTGTGATAAAGGAACTCAACATTGTTATGTGGTCAGACGTTTTAAGGAGGGATGGAGGATTCCTGTGTGAAATAGGTACCGTGGTATGTCTGTCTGGCAGACAGATTCGAATAGGAAAAGAAAAAGGAATCAAAATAAAGAATGCCAAAAAAGGCAAGACAATGCAGAGATGGTGGGATGGGAAGGGAAGGCTATAAAGTGATCTGTTCTAACTATTTCATGTCGTGCTTCAAGGAATTAATACTTTTATTTAGCAAGGATGCGTTGATCAAAATTGACAGTAAAGACATTTATAATGGTACTGTAAGGATAAAAGAAACTCAGATACTTTGATCTCCTGAGAAACAGACAATACACTGGCATCTTCAAGACACCCCACAGAGAGGTGGTGCAGGAAACGCCTCTCTCACATATGCATCAGTGCCTTTTCATCTCCTCCCTCCACTGGATTCACTCAGAATGGTCAATAGTATAATGTTCTATATGAATGCAAATAAGATTTACAGTCATGTTTGGTTTCATTTGAATAGTCTCAGGGTGAGTGGTACAATGGTCTTAATATTACAAAAGTAGACTAAAAGATAATAAAAATCCTAAGAATTAAGAGATATTTTGATTAATGTAGAGGGTCATTCCATGCAAATTACCTTCTGTTCCCATTGAGGTGCAAACCACCCAGGTCTGGGACCTGGGTTAATGTAAATTCCAATTGTTTGTACATGCCTCCATTTGGGGGATGTTTTATCTTGGTTTTGTATTTAAAGGATTGTAGCAAAAGGGTCGGGGTGATTCTGTAGTCAGAGAGCCCATAGTATGGAATGTGTCCACACACTCTGTACCATGTATTTTTCTAAAAGTAGGTTATGTATTTACTCTTAGATTCGTCTTTGGAGAATTTGCGTCTTATTGATTTGATACGTTGCATGGCGGTAGGAGATCCATTGCATAATACATATTACCTGACGATAATAAATTCTTACATTGAATTACTCTGAATGATTTAAGTGAAGGCTTGTTCCGCAAACTGCGTCCAGGGTTAGTAACCGATGAACTTTAGTTTAAGTTGTACTCTAGTTACGTTAACCATGTATATGATTTCAGAGTTAATTAAGTTGTACGAAGTTATATTAACTATCGGGGTCTAGACAAGGGGTTCTAGAAAAACCGCTGATTAATGTTTGAGCATTACATGGGTAACTCTAGGGGGCTAAACAACTCTAATGGTTCCACAAAAATATTAAACCGCACAACTGATTTCAACATTTATGATAATAATAAATATTTCTTGAGCACCAAATCAGTATATTATAATGATTTCTGAAGGATCATGTGACACTGAAGACTGGAGTAATGATGCTACCAATTCAGCTTTGCAACACAAGAATAAATTACATTTCAAAATATATTTCAATGGAAAACAATTAAATTGTAATAATATTTCATAATAATACTGTTTTAGCATTTTTTTTGTTTTGTAGATCAAAAAATAATGCATGGCGTTAGAAACGCCAAAGCCATGGGTTTGATTCCCATGGAAATCACGAGCAGATAAAATGTACAAGGATAAAAGCGTCTTCCAAAAGCATAAATGTAATTATGTATTTTTGAACAAATAAATGTTTTAAAGACATTTAAAAAATCTTACCAACCACAAACTTTCGACTAGTAGTGTACATCTGTAAAGACCTGTGTTTTTGAACTGTTTTTTTTAAATGTATTTAAAAAAGAAAAAAAAGTTGTTGAAAAAACATTGTCACGTCCTTTTAGATTATAAAAAACACATAATGGCACTTTCTATATGTATTGACCTCCATGCTCCCTTTCTTGCTGCTGTTTCTCTGTATGTCTTGGACCAGGACAGGACTGCTTTTCTGTTTTTAGTAAAGGCGTCTTGCTGCAGACTCTTAAGCAAATCTTTGACATGGAAGAATACAACACTAATATTGTCCCTGTCTGACTGTGTCAGCAGGATAGGGAAACAGGAAATATACGGAGGAAGGAATTTTTTAATTGTATCTATCTATCTATCTATCTATCTATCTATCTAATTGTCTATCTGTCTATCTGTCTATCTGTCTGTCTGTCTGTCTGTCTGTCTGTCTGTACGTCTGTCCGTCTGTACGTCTGTACGTCTGTACGTCTGTACGTCTGTACGTCTGTCTGTCTGTACGTCCGTCCATCCATCCATTATGATGTCTGTCTCTCTCTATGACATTTATCTTTCAGTTTTGATGATTACACTGTATAAAATGGTATCTGAAAAATAATTAAGAAATTATTTAGCTTTACTGGGCCCTTAACTTCAGATAACTCAAAATGACTCACATATACCATATATTTTGACAAACAAGTCAAAACTGCTTTATAAAGTTGATATGAGGGACAAAGTGTATAAAACAAAATCACCATGTTTCTGTGGTTCAGTATGTGTTCCCACCATTTACGTTGCACTCTGTGGAGCGAAACGCTAACACAGCACCTCCACAGGTGCAGGCAGAGTGACTGCCATACCGGTACATGGGCTAAACACATGGAGCGCTGTGCCACAGAAATACTAGGTGTGTGTAGAGTTATTCTGCAAAAGTTTATTATGCAGCATGAGCACAGAAGACTGTTTTAGTGCATTAAAAGTGATAGACAATCGCAAGAGTTGTCATTTACACCAAAACACACACATTCTTACTCATACATGAGCAAGCTTTAACAGAGAGTGAATTTCCCTGTGATTATTTTTCTTCACCTCTTCTGTGGTGGTGGCACATAGTCAAACTCCTGCGGGCCTCAAACTGCGTGTGAGGTATATTTAGACATGGTAAATTTGCTTATTAATGGGTCTGACACCAGCTATCGGGTATTATCCAGTGTTCCTTTCTGCTCCAAGCTTCTGGGTGGCTTGTGGTTAGTGTCTGGGTGTCCGTTTAAGTGGACAAGAGAGCCCAAAGATTCCAAAGATCAGGCCTGTCTCTCTCTACATCTATATTACGGTTGTGTGCACAATCTCAATCTGACACCATCTGAATCTGTCTTTGTTTGTAACTTTAACAACGCAACAGTGATTTTATCATGATTATCTGGAGTTGCCGCACTGTCTGCAGTGAAACCTTTTTAACAAATTAACCAGGTAGCTGAGGTCATGGAGCACTGGTTGTGCACATGTTTGTAACACATTAGTACTGTTCCAAAACCTAGTGATGTGTAATGTATGTGAAATGAAAGAATACTTTAGAGGTAGTTCACCCAAAAAAAAAGAAAATTATTCACCCTCATGTTGTTCCAAACAACTGTAGAACAATATTTAGAAAATTTGTGGCACCCAAACAGTTTCGGTTCCCATAGACTTCCATTTTGTGGACAAAAAAATGGAAGTCAGAACTCTTTGGGTACCAACATTCTTCAAAGTATTTGTGTGTGTGTGTACAGGTTTATATATCCTGGTGTGGACTTAAACCTGAATACACACAGACTCATGGGGACTCGTGTCACGGTGGGGACCTAAATTGAGGTCTCCATGGGTACAAAAGCTTATAAATCATACAGAATGAGTTTTTTTGAGAAAGTAAAAATGCAGAAAGTTTCCTGTGAGGGGTAGGGTTAGGTGTAGGGCAATATAAAATGTGTGTGTGTGGGTGTGTGTTTGAGCAAATGATGGAAAAAATTGGAAGTTAGTTGGCAAATGAAACGGTTTGGTTACCAACATTTTTCAAAATATAATTTTTTGTGTGTTAATGTGTTTGAGTAAACTATGACATTTAATTATTAAAATCAATTATTTAATTAAATCAAATTGTTATCTTATTTAAGCAGTATTGTTCAGAATTAAATGAATTGTATTTATAATATTAACATTTCTGTTGTTTCTGTTGTCACCTTGGAATGTGGTGGGGTTTTTTTTTCTTCTGAACTCATTGAATTCTGGGATTGCATTGCATTTGGCCAAAAGAAGGCATCTTAAGAGGTGGCACAAAATTACGTTTCCTAGGTTTTTGGAACGGACTTTGTGTCAGGATTGCTGTCTACATCTATTAAAAACTGGGTGGGGACAAACAAACAAATAACTTAATAAATAATATTAAATGTCAGTTATTAAAGTAAAACAGAAGAATATTACTGTACAAAATTAACTGTTAAAGCATTTTTTCAGAGGGAAAAGTCAAGGTAATATTGTCCAAACAAATATATTTAGAGTTTAATGAGCATATTCATAATTCATCACACTCCTCGTATAATATGAAGTCAGCACATACAACACAGACACCCAACAGACAGGACACTCATATAAACAAGATTGGAGATGGATGGATGGTAAAAAGTCATTAGTCTAGATTTACACCTGTTTATGTGTGCATTCTGTCTGATGAGTGTCTGTGTTTGTATTGCTAAGGATTATAAAGCGAAATAGATTGTCCAGCAAAAAGGGACAAACTCAAAAGTCGAAATAAACTGCTGATGACGTTGTAGCGGAGGATTTAAATTGCTGTTCAAATATGACTTCACTGCACTGTGTTTCTGCCAGTGACTGTTCTCTTGTTAAAAACAAGCTTTTATAAATGTTTTATGTGGAACTTTGCTTCTCCACATCCTACACTGGTTTGTGTTATTCCTCATTTATATTTACAAATCCTCACTAGTCTAGCAGGACATTTACACGGTTTGTAAATAAAACAAAGTTACACAAGCTATACAGAAAACTAACAGGTGGACCTGTTTCAGGAAATAACCTTAAAACCTTATCCACAACAGAGGGGCCCTGTCCTTCCATTTGGCTCTCTTCATCACAGGTCACGGACTGTCTGCTCTGTCTGTTACAAGTCTCAACCCTAAATAATTGGAATCTAACTCATTAAACAAATGCCTGCTTAGAAAACAGAACAGTGTAAAACTCATCTAAACATTCAAATACTTTTCTTTTTGTATCAAATGGATGTTAATGTTGTCAGTATTAATGAAGTGTGTGATTTTATTTCCTTAAATGCATTTTCTGTGATTCTTTATATTATACTCACGTTCACATAATGTCCATCAGGAAAATTGGGATGCTTGTTTAAACTCTTTAGGGGTACCTTGGGTATTTTGAGGGCTCAAAGGGGGAAGCAATGGCCATCTGAGGACAAAGTTAATGAAAACACAAAGAACACCCATAAACCTATTTTTTCTCTGAATCATTGCAAACAGAAGCTGCAGTGACTCACATGGTGTTTTTACTACTATAAATCATGCACTCGATTCTCAGTGTGAGGTGGAGCCCTGTCTCGAGTGTCAGTAAAGCAAACAGACATAAGTTGATTGTAAATAGTAAATTATCTATTTGTCATAGTAAATTAGTAGCTCTGTTTAGAGAGATTTGTAATACTTTGTAGTTATACTATGTAACTATAATTTGTAATTGTTTACTTTGTTCATATTATATTATATTAATTTGATAATGACCAACTGGCTGTGCATTATCCCATTTTACATGGCTACTCAATACATGGACATATGGTATTGTTTTAGTTGAATTTATTTAATAATATTACCTGTATATCATCTCGCTAAGAAAATAAACATCACTGCACATTTAAAAATAAAGGTTCTTTACTGGCATTTATTGTTTCATAAAGAACCATAGATGGAAAAATGTTCTTTACAGCAAAAAAAAAAGTGGTTCTTTTCTGAAGGTTCTTTGGGGAACCTAAAATATTTCTTCTGTGGAATCGCTGAGAAAACTTCCTTTTTGAAACCTTTATTTTTAAGAGCGAATAACATACAAAACAATACGCCTAAAAACACTATTACCATAATACTGAAGTCCTTTGAGGTAATTTTCTTTATAATCGATAAAGGAGACCCAAGATGGCTTTCAGTTACCAGGACACATATGTATATCTATAGGGGCATATTACTACAAAAATCTGGATGAAGCTGGTTGTCTTCTTCAGGCTTAGTAGAGCATGAGAAAAGAGTGGGATGAGGAGTGAGAGAAAGGGCAGATGATTTTTTAGGGGGTGCCCAATAGAACAGCAGAGGGCAGGGCTGGTCAGAGGAAAGACATGGGTGTCCAGAGAATAAATAAAGGCCTGGTGGGTAGGTTGGCCAGTGGTGCTGCTTTCAACTGAGAGTGCTTGACTCTCACCTGTGTGCATTTCTGGCTATTTGCTAATACCAAGTCTATCTGTCTGTCTGTTTGTCTGCCATCATGCTGGTTCAGGCGATCCTGCAGACCTCACTGGTCCTGTGGCTGGTACAGAACACCATACAGGGAGGTAAGTTAGATGTGTCTTCTGAAGTGTTTGTTGTAGAGATTTGAGGGTGAGAAAGAGAAATGAGGAGAATTTGTGATGCGGGACAGGGAAGAAAGAGGGGCAGTGGCTTGTTATGATATCTGTGCACACATGGGGTCAAATCATTGCAATTATGACTGAAAACGAAACAGTTTTAATCTAAAAAGGGACTAATTATGATTAAAAAAAATGGCACTGGTGGCACTAAGGTTGTGAGGTTAATCCCAGGTAGGGCTGACCCATGTACTCAAGCCCTTCATTGTGCTCTTGGGGGGAGTCCCTTAAGTTCTAATAAGTGTGGTTTTGGTTGCTGAGAAAATTACATTTTTATTTAAACTGGCACTTTAAAGCAGAGCAATAGGTACAGTGAATATGTGCATCATTAGGTGGAGAGACCAATCATCCAATGCTTTTGCTATCTGAATACCACTTTGAATGTCTAATAATATGGACAGATTGCAGTTTAGTAATTACATTTAAATGCATGCATGAAAAGATCTAAATAAAAATCACATCAAATAAGGAATAACTAAATCTCCTTCAACCACTTAGAAAAATGTTTTACAAATATTTTTCTTTGTTTATGTAGTATATGCAGGGGGTTTGTGAGTTGGTGAAAAGCTAATAATTAATTCAATCATTAAAATGAATAAACAATGTAAACGTAAAAACAAAGTAAAACATTTATTTAAAAAGAGGTAATATTTTATTTGTTTACCTGCGTGTCATGTGAACGGCAACCAGCATAAGAGAATCTCACGGCTTACTTTAAGTAAATATTTTATGTCAAAGAGGTTTGGATGACAAAATGTTTGGGAATCCAGTTGAAATATGTATTGCATAAATAAATAGAATGCATTAGTTCTCAGTTCTTGTTCTTGTTCTTTTGAGAATTCAATCAAATAGAAATTCAGAAGGGGAAATACTTTTATCTGCTTAGACTTTTACATCTTTTTTTCAGGCTACATGTCTCACCCTCATGAGTTCATGTAATATGTCACACTGCAGGGTACCTGAAATCAGTTTGCATACCATTTGAAGCAAAATATGAGTTGGATCTCTGAAGTTATTAAACACAACTAGCCCCTATTTTATGGAATTTTGATTGATTTATTGTGTTGCTAAAACATATGTTTGTATTTTTTTAACCTTTAATACACAAGGTTATAATAAGGCCTAAACTTAACTACACATAAGGTCTAAAACTTGATTTATTGACATTTGTACTGTTTTTAATCATGTGTTTCATTTAAATGTTTGCAGATACTAATGCACTATAGATTAAACAGAAATACAAATTTTTAGGTTTATAAGTGTTAATTCTTTTGCCCATTTAATATTACCAGTCCTTTGGTGACTATGACATGAAAACGCTACATTGAGGTGAAGCAATCACTGAAGTGGTGCGCTTTTCTTTATCTGGTGCCAGTGAGGAAGGAACAGTACATGTGGCATGACAGATCTAAGATGCAGATTGACTTGCTGTCTATATCTGATGCAAGCTATTTTTTGTCTGTATTTTTTGTCTGCACCTTGTATAGACAATCAAATGTCACCTATTGATACTTGACAGACAAAATTATAGATATTATCTATATTTTTTTTGTTATTCATTAGTAGTATGTGCCACTCTTACTAGTCTTTTCAGTCATCTTGAGGCGTTATTGCATCATCAAATGTTCAGCCAACAGTCACGGATGTTTGTATGTGAGACTAAAAGGTGTCTAGAAAATTACGTAATAAAATGCACATAACGAATCTATGTTAAATGTCTGACAGCTCTGATAAATGGAGAAAAAATACCTCTGGAAGTGAGTCATGGCTCGACGTGTCTGGGTTTGCCTGGATTCGCTCCAGCCTCCATAACTCTGACCGCAACTTAAACACTTGTATTTCATGTCTGAAGATCAAAACTCTGTGCCTGAAGGTGACAGCGGTGGTCAAAATTTGTCGGCCTTCTGTCAGTCCTGACTTTATATGACCGATACACAGCCCATTTTGTCCTACAGTTTCTGAGCATCAATGGAGGCCTGTTCTAAATATGCAGAGACACCGGTTAGTTTGACGAAATTCACACAGCTAATCTCTTATTACGTCAGCTGGCATAGTTTCTCAACCATGGAAACTTTATAGGTTGATTTAGAACAATTCAAACAGGAGTCGCGCTAATCTCACTAATCCAGAAGTGCCTAAATCAATTTGACCACTCTATGCTGAAGTATTTTTTTACGATATTTATGAGCCTTGCCCTTAAAAACATATTGTGGTAGTATTGTAATGTTATCAGATAATATTAAGTTGGCCATAATAATTATTTGCGTAGAAGGCTTGTCAGAAAACATGGCATTACCATGGTAAATGTCTAAAAATATGGTGTTCTTATTTTTGAATGGTATTCAAAATATAGTATTCTTTCTTTAGTTCTTTCTTTTAGGCCAAATGCATTTATACAGTTTTTCCCACTTGTTTAAAGGAGTTAGGCCACAGACTGGAGCCCTGGGAAGATTGGCGAGTCGAGGTATTTTGCGCTTTTTCATCTCTGTATTTATGGTGTATCTGTGGGATATTACAGAGGGTTAGAGGTCAGAAAATTACATCACATAATGAATTTCTTCATCAATCCTGCCTTCTTTCGTTTCTCTGTAGGTCCTGGTATCAGTGCAAAGCCTGGAGGTAAGTCTGTCTGCCTGAACCTGGTGGATGCTGCTGAATCCAATTAATCCAATCCATTTGCTTATATCAGTACAAAGGTTATCTTATCTTTCTTTCATTTCTGTACTGCTCCATGTCCAGCGGCTGGTATTCTTGGAGCCCGTGGCTATGGGGCAGGCAAGCCAGGAAAGACAGGTGGTAAGTGACATTAAACTCAGATGAAGCTGAGATGAAAATAAGTACAAACAATAAATAAAGATTTATAATTAACCTTTGACTCAACACATGCCAAAATACACAGAATTGCCTTTGAAAAAGGGAGTCAACGAGACAGTGTACTAGGGTATTTGTTTATTTACATACAAAAAGTGAATGTTAGTCTTTCGGATTCTGTCATGCTAACCATCTAATGTTTTTTTTTCCTTCTCTCTCTCACAAACAGCTGGCCGTTATCTTGGAGGTAAATTTATTCTGCTTTTTATTTCGCATACATTGCCGGTCAAAAGTTTGGGGTTTGTAAGATTTTTTCATGTTTTTGAAAGAAGTCTCTTATGCTCATCAATACTGCATTAATTTGATCAAATAGAGTAATTTTTGTGAAATATTATTACAATTTAAAATAACTTTTCTCTACTTTAATATACTTTAAATGTTACTTATTTCTATGATGGCAAAGTTGATTGTAGAGCAGGCAATAACGCCAGTAGTCAGTGTCACATGATCCTTCAGAAATCATTCTAATATGCGGATTTGCTGCTCAAGAAAATTTCTTATGTTGAAAACACTTGTGCTGTTTAACATTTTTGTGGAAACAGTGATACGTTTTGTGATGAATAGAAAGTTGAATGCATTTATTTGAAATAGAAATCTTTTGTAACATTATATGTATTTTCAGTCACTTTTGGTCAATTTAATGTGTACTTGATGAAAAAAGTATAAAATTAATATAATAATATATATATAATATATATATATATAATATTATATATATATATATATATATATATATATTATTATACTAATATATATATTAAAATTATACGACCCAAACTTTTGAACAATAGTGTAAAATGCATAAGCATCTGTTTGCATGTGTGTGCAGTAGTCTGTGCTATTATGTGAATATGGGCTTAATGTGTGTGTAGTACAGTATGTGTAATGAGTATGGTGTCTGTTAGGGGCAGCATACAGACCCACTGCAATCAGAGGAGGCCTGAAACAAGGATATGGAACACTTGGTTATGGAGGAGGTAAAACTGTCATTCCTAAATAACTATAATGGGCAGATATCAGGTTTTACATCTGATGGATTTATTATTCTTGCATTCATCACCATGATCCTACTATTTTGGTCTTAGCTTCAAACCTTGGAACTGGCCTTGGGGCTGCCGGACTGGGACTTGGCACAGGGTATGGCCTAGGCAACGGGCTGGGAGCAGCCTTGGGTTATCCAGCAGGGAAGCTTGGAGGAAGAGGTGAGAGCTGTTCATTTGCTTTGCATTCATAAGTACTCTTGCAACATTTATTCACTGTTTGATTTTGACATTTTCTAGGTTACACCAGTAATGGCTATGGAGCACAGCTAGGTGAGTGTGTGCACCATAATGACAGAATCAATAAACATTATATAACACATTCCAGTTTAATGCCATCTCTGTCCGACCCGAATGTTGTGTAGCAGATTGGATCTGATCTAACCGATCAAAATTTGACCTTGTTCTGTGATTAAAATCTTATATGATATGTGCTGTCCATTTGCCAGGATTAGGTGTCATATTTTTGATGAAGTTGTGTGGGAGTGAGAGTTTGTGTCTACAATGAGAGGCTTCCACTAAACAGGCATTTCTTCTTTCTGTAACCTTGACGGCTCTCTTGTCTTGTTGCCAGGTTACGGCGCAGGAGGATACCCCGGTGCTGGTCGTGGTATGTGAACTCTCCTTGTCAAAGCGTTAGGAAAATGTGTTTAACCCTCATCCGTCCCTCCCGAACCTATAACAAAAGTGTCCCTCGTGGGTCAAAATGACCCAAAGGCCAAAAATTACACTAAATTAATTTTTGGTCTAGAAAGCTTATATTGGAACATTTTTATATATATTTTTTTCTAATTTCTTATGTAGGTTTTTCTATTATTTTTTGGTGATTTTTTATCATATTTACATTTTATTCTGGATATGTTTAAGAAAATATAAAAAAATAAGCAGTTTTTGTACATTATTTCACCAAAAAAAACCAAAGAAAGACAATTTCAGTCCTGTTTCATCAAAAACCAACAGATGGCCTTGGAATGGAGTCACTGAGTGTCTCTGCTGCCATCTGGTGGGAAAAAAATTACATAAAATTGCATTTTATGGTTACAGCCACTAGAGGGGCCTATAGAACCCTATGGAGATTTTTAACTGAGCAAAACAAGTGAAACATGAGAAATTAGATCATCTTAAAGCTTCAATTTGGTTGTTTATGGATTAAAACAGTGGTCACCTGGTCGCCCGCAAAGCACGTTCTATAAATAGCCTAAATTAGATATCATATAGAGATTACGTTAAAATTTATGTTAATAATGATGATAAACTCTCGACATTTTTACTCAATATGGATTAATCCAACATCCTATCACACAACAGAAATAAATGTTACAGCAACCAGTCAGTGCATGTCGCTAATAAGTCTGCATGTTCTGTGCGTCTGTGTGAATGCGAGGAGTAGTTTCATCTGAGACACAAACTCAGCGTCTGCGTCTCATGAACACACGCACTTCATCTTCAGAGCTGCTCTGAGAGTCACTTCACCAACTTTATGCAGTTTCATTTGAGAAACAAATACCGTCAAATACATGCTGAAACTAAAAAGTACTTCACGACAAACCGTCTAAATAAAAGTCCGGTTTAACGTCAAATTATATGACAACAGTTATTATTCGTATTATTCATTTATACAATCTTTGTGCAAGCACATGTAGATAAAATAAAAAATGAAATAAAATGCAATGTTTTGGTGTAATGATTTTCATTGATGACATTTAAAAGATGATAAATTGTTACAGTTTTATTAATTCATTTCACTAGACACCATTTTTTTTATGTAAAATTGTACTGAATCATAAAACACGGAATCCATAAGAAATCAAATGGGAAACACAAGGAATTTGTAGGGAAAATAAAAAGCAAGTTATATCTATATATATATAATATATATATATAATATATATCTATATATATATATATATGTGTGTGTGTGTGTGGTGTGTGTGTGTGTGTGTGTGGAGTGGAGTTCAACAAGTTAGCCCTTGAGACCATTTATCCATTTTTCAGGGAGCCTCATCCAAAACGTTTGGAGACCCCGGGATTAAATATATATTGAAATCCATATTGTTTTTTGGGGGGTGGGTCTAACTGAATTATAACCTAACATATGTATATTCAGTACAATTCATAAAATGAAATAATATAGAATATATTTTAAAATATATAAAATGATAGAACTCAGTGGTCTCCAACACATCACTCAATCTAACTGTGTTAGTCAGAAAACAAGGGAACATGACAGTAAGATCCAGCAGAAACATGAAAAATATTCAATGTGTTCTATGAGAGTGTGTGTACCATGTGTGTGTTTGTGCATGTGTGTGTGCGTGTGTGTCTGTGTATGTATGTGAGTTTTTTCTGCATTGGGGATATTCTGTAGTCTCAGCCCTTCGTTGGGTATAAATCTTTACTGAATTGTCTCAGATTTTGTATATCATAAAAAATTCAAGTACTGCATAAATGCAGTTGTCTCGTAAATTCCATTCATTCCTATGTGGGTCAAAAAGACCCGCGAGGGAGACTTTTGTTACTTTTTTTATTGCACCCATTTAAACTCCTCGAATCCACTAAAAAAAAATTTTGTGTGTATTCCCGGTGTGACAAAAATAAAGAAATCTTGGACCGGTACGATCAACACACGACTTTTAGAATTTTTTTGAAAATCTTTTTTGGGTCAAAATGACCCGAGGGACGGATTTAAACTCGGGGGTCTGAACAAGGTTTTGTTGTTTTCTCAGGTTGCTATAGCAACCACAACTGACCAGCTTTATCCACTTTATTCCAGGAAGCAGTTGCCCCCATAATATTTTCTTTATTCAGAGTTCTATTGATCAAGTGAAAATTTGTCACCAGATGCAAGATAAACTTTTTTTTTTCAGCACTGATATAGCAGTATTTAGGTACACTTGGTGCACCAAATTTGTGTTTATTTAAACCTTTGTGGCATTTCATAAGTATTTTTTGGAAGTGCTTTATTATTCTGCTATTTTAGCATCTTTTGACGGGAGGGAATCTATCCCAAATTCTATCTTTGATTTATTCAGCAGTTACTGGAAAACCATTGACTTTAATTGACTCAACAAACGGACAAAAGTCTTTATTATATTATATTATATGTTATGCCGGATCGGTGGTTATAGATATATTATATATATATAGATATATATATATATATATATATGTATATATATAAAACGATGCAGGGAATACATTATGACCACCTTCCTAATATTGTGTTGGTCCCGCTTTTGCTGCCAAAACAGCCCTGACCTGTCGAGGCATGGACTCCACTAGACCCCTGAAGGTGTGTTGTGGTATCTGGCACCAGGATGTTAGCAGTAGATCCTTTAAGTCCTGCAAGTTGTGAGGTGGCCTCCATAGATTGGATTTGTTGGTCCAGCACATCACATAGATGCTCAGTCGGATTGAGATCTGGGGAATTTGGAGGCCAAGTCAACACCTCAAACTCAAACCATTCCTGAACCATTTTTGCCTTGTGGCAGGGCGCATTATCCTGCTGAAAGAGGCCACAGCCACCAGGGAATACCGTTTCAATGAAAGTGTACATGGTCTGCAACAATATTATGTGGTACGTGTCAAAGTAACATCTACATGGATGGCAGGACCCAAAGTTTCCCAGCAGAACATTGCCCAAAGCATCACACTGCCTCCTCTGAAGAGATAATCAGTGTTATTCACTTCACCTGTCATGGTCATAATGCTATGCCTGATCGGTGTGTGTGTGTAATAATATTATATATATATATATATATATATAGAGTCTCAGGGGATTCCCATACAAACTACATAAATCGCAAAGAATTAAAAATAAGAAACCTGCAAGTATTGTAAAAGAAATTGACATATAATCAACTGATTATTATATAAATCTTTTGACATTGCATGCAGAGGCGCTGCTGTGGCTTCTGGGCCCCCTGAACAGCATATTGACTCGGGCCTCCATGTCCCCTTGGTATAAATCGTGTTTGGGCCCCCTCTCCCTCATCGGGCCCTTGGAATCGTCCTAACCTTCGCCCCGTTACGGCACCCCTGGTTGCATGTTATGGTTTCATTAATTAAATAAATAGGTATTGAATAAAAATTAAAAGTAAATAAATATTATTTTATTAGTGCCTTTTAGTAAGCTACTGGCCTTACTTTTTACATGCTAAATGACCGTAAGTGTTCAGTTTTTCAGTTGTTGACTGCAGTACATCTATGTGCCACTGATAGGCGCTGCAGGAGGGCGTGCGCCTACAGGACAAGCTTCTCAACCGGGTAAAATATACTGACTCAAATGTGTTTGCATCGCGTTTGCCTACACTTAATTGTTTGCAGAATCATTTATATACTTCTATCATTGTTAAATTATGTGCTTGCATGCCCAAACTTTCAAAAACCACTTCATTGCTTTGGAAAAAGTGACACTGGTCCCTTGATTCATGGTTGTGGATGAACTAGTGAGTTCTAAGAGATTATACAGATGTCTTGTGCTATAGTTTTCATATTGGTGGATGTGGATGGTTGTCTATTTCACATCGTAATTGTCATGGGTGCAGTCGTGTTGGAAGTGTAATGTTTGCACTTTAGTCTAAATGATTAGCCTACCTTAAGCAGACATTATTATGACAAGTATTGCTATTGCTGGATAATTTAAGCAACTGTCTTACCTTTATTGTTTAATTGCAGTAATCTTTTAGGCCTATGTGTGCTTTGCATCTATAATGAGCATTATGGGTTGAGTAACAGCTTATGCAGATTTCTGTGATATGGTACAGAAGGAGCAGTTGTGTCTGCTGGTCAAAGTGTTAGAGAAAAGGGTAAATTGTTCGCGGTCTTCTGTTAATCAGTGTTGTAATGTGCATGCTCTTACAGAACATGTCAAAGAACAAAAGGCTCATCTAGATTTGTTGAATCAAAGCTATGAAACTCACATTAACAATGATTTTGTGATCTTCAGGATATGGTGTACCCACAGGGCAAGGCTCAAAACCATCAAAACTGGGTAAACCCTCCAATATCCGACTCATTCGTGCATTTCTTTTAGGGATGATTCCTGTTCACAGATCATCAAAATTCACAGATATAGGCTACATGTTTTTTCTTTCTTTCCATTATTAACTGAAACGGCAGAAATGAAATGAGAACTGCAAATAGGGTAAGACAAATAAACACTTTTTTCTTACCCCGCTGGCAGATATTTTTTCTTTTTTCAAGCATAAAATCACTTAATTTTGATCAGTTTGTCAGAAAACAATACTTAATATCTTGAGTCATTTTCCTTCTCAAGTTAATGTATATTGTTGTTGTTTTTTTGTTGTTTTTTAAACATTGTTTATTGGGTTTTTACAAGTTAAACACAACATATAAAATACAGAATAATCTGAATAGATCATTCCCGTGTACATTGTCCTATAACATGCCCCAAACCTCCAACCAAATGTTTATGGTTTGATATTTGTACTGAAAAACAACAAAAATGCAAAGGAAGATATTCATTTATTTGCAGTGCATTTGTTGTTGTGTAGCTATACTGTATTAATGTATTTATCTGTGTGTTAGTATTAATGCAATCATGTTCTGTTCTATCAACCCTTTTTGCTTATAGGTTCTCTTAGCTTGTTGCATTGTTGTTGATGTTTGAGTCAGTTTGGGCCTCATTTCTGAAAGTTTAGGAAGTGTAAGGGCACAAAAAGGTCTCAAACCAGTGGATCATCTGTATTATCAGTTTCAGATTTGAGGTTCAGTTCAGTTGTCCAGCCAGCAGAGTGCAATTCATTTTGCCCATGCAAAAACATTCGAGGAAATGTTGAGGAACATGCAGTAGATGTATAGTTCTTAGTTGCTCATCAACAAAAACAGTGACAGCTTTGTAGCGTTTTTCTGATAGTGTAGGAAGCAGGATTGTGCAGTTCCATTCAGTAACACTTTTTTGGTCACGTGTACCTGCATCTTCTGATGTTTTGTACCTGCTTCTAAGAGCTTTTGTTGTGTTATTCTGCCGATTTGCTGTGACAAAATAGAGAGATCCTGTTGTGCATTAGTTATTTGTTGTGATCTTTATCTCTCACATCACGAATCACTTAGCATAGGAGTTTGAAAAGTTAGGATGCATGCTGATTCAGTACTCGATTGTGATCAAGTTAACACCCTTAATAAGTGTAATTTACAATTTTGTTGCTTTTTATCATTCTCAGCAAATCTTTGCCTCCAGCTGATATATCTGTATTCACAGGTGTTGGGCCTAGAGGTGGCCAGCCCGTGTCACAGGGAGAGAGGGGCGATGGTAAACCTCAATACCTCCATGTGTGGCTTTCATGCCTTTTAAAGCTTTTTCAGTCTGCTCTTCTGGATTTTTAGTTACAATATTTAAGCAAATTACACTGCATGATGGGTAGCACATTGCTTCCTGTTATCTCACTATACATGCCTATCTTTGATTTTTTGATTTATACATTTTTTTTTTTTACTTTGCATTTCTCTCCAGCAGAGTAGCATCTCTTATGCTCTTGCATCACTGGCAGCTGCTATGTTGATAATATCTTGTTGGTGAATGTTAACTGGTGTTATGGTGTTTAGGTTACGGTCGTGGAGGGGTCCCTAATGGACAGGGTGCTATAGCCAATGGTAAAACTCATCCCAGATGTATGTGGGACTTCATATTTGCAAGATTAATTGCTGTATAATATGACTGACATGATAGCTGTAGTATATGATTAAGCGTGCCGTGTATGTTCTCTAATGGCACAGGCCAGGATACATTTTGAGTTTTAAGTAATGTGGTCATGAATGTCTGTGGGACTTTTATAGTTATTGTAGCTGCGGTCAATAGGTTTCCCCTCAGGACCAGGATTGACCAATGGGATGAGAGCTCAAATTAAGGGTAAACACACTCTAACAGCGTATAGCCTGTTATTTGCCTGAATTAATGCCAATCAGAACACATAAGATTGTAGAACATTTAAAATTCAATTCTATTTCAAATTCTTGTCTTTGTGGTCCTTCACTACCATTCAAAATTGTGGGGTTGCTCAGATGTTTAAGTCTCTCTTATGCTAACCAAGGCTTTATTGATTTGATCAAAAATACAATAAAAACTGAAATATTGTGGAATATTATTACAATTTAAAACAACTGTTTTCTATTTTAATATATTTTTTAGAATGTAATTTATTTCTATGATGTCAAAGCTGAATTTTTAGCCATTACTCCAGTCTTCAGTATCATGTGATCCTTTAGAAATCATTCCAATATGCTGATTTGCTGCTCAAGAAACATTTCCTATTATTATCAATGTTTAAAAAACAGTTGTGCCACTTAATATTTTTGTAGAAACCATGATACGTTATCTTATCAGGATTCTTTGATGAATAGAAAGTTTTAAAGAACAGGGATTATTTGAAATTGTAACATTATAAATATCTGTATTGACCCCAGACTTTTGAACTGTAGTACAGATGTCTGTGGATCAAATTATTGGTACAAGATCCTAAACTTTGTGTAGGTAACTACTGTTGTGATCTGTAGGCTATGGTCCAGCAGCGGATATGATTAATGGACGAGGAATTATGAACAATGGTAAAGCCTTCACTGCATCTGTCAATCAATGCAAGTTTTTATCACCATATAGTAGCATACAAATGATCTGTGCCTATATGTAAGTAATCAGTAAAAAGTTTCAGTAAATAATACATTTACCATGTTTACTGGAAGTAAAGGGAGAGTTAAAGGCAATGCATGCTAAAAGATAGGATAGGTGATGGGATGGGATGGGAACTATGTTGGATTCTCAGTGTTGAGATAAACCACTGTTGTGATACAATACAGGACCAGTTTTGCCCAATGGACAGGGCACCAAACCATCCAATAAGGGTAAACGTCTTCTATATTAAAATGTCACCGGTTTATGGCTGAATGCATGTCACAAGATGGTGTTTTCTCCAGTCTAAAATCAATACCGTACTCCAGCGGTCATCAAATGAAATGAATATATGGCCTTTGACACATTAGAATGTTAGTGATTGTGGACTGGAAAATCCACCCCTCATCATGGACTCATTGCAGCTGCAGGTCTATGAATAAGTGCTTTTATGTACCACAGCTGTTCAGAAAGGTCTGTGTGTGTGCTGGACTAATGCCTCATTTATTTCTCGGGGCTGTTCTCTTTTCTCTTTATATGCTTCACCTGAGCCTTTATCTTTATATCTGCCTTTGTGCTGATGTGTACCCAATGCATGCTGCATTATTTTTCTCCCACAGGCCATATGGACCAGTCGCACTGTGAATTTGTCTTGCATGTACTCTGACCCACAGGCCCCTGAACGATCGCATCATTCTGTGATGGCCATGACTTTTATTACTAGTGGCCAAAGTTTCACAGTTTGCATGTTTTGTTCACAGGATACGGCCTTGGTGCTGCTGGCTATCTTGGAGCTGGTTTTGCTAACGGATATGGAACAGGTATCTAGAAATTGTGAAATTTTGTTTTTCGCTCAGAGGTACAAGTGTCATTAATACAAGCTCTAGAATATTCATATTTTGCTAAAGCCACCTTATTTATTTTATTGCTGATACAGGTCTTGGGGCAGGTGGATACTATCCACAGGGAGTTCGAGCAGGAAAGCAGATTGGTAACTAATGTGTAGTTTATTCATTATATAGAGGAGACCAGGGCTAGTTGTCACAAGGGCTACATATTAGCAACTGTGAGGTTTTAAGTCTAATTATATAAAAGTGTGTTTTCTACAGTGGTTTGTACACTACTGTTTAAAAGATGGGGGTCAGTAAGATTTTTTTATTCGGTTAAAAAAAAAGAATAATTTTATTCAGTAAGGACACACAAATGATCAAAAGTGACCGTAAAGACATGTATAATGTTACAAAAAAAGTCATTCAAACGAATAGTGTTATTATTAACTTTCTATTCATCAAAGAATCCTGGAAAAATGTTTTCCACAAAATATTAAGCATCACAACTGTTTTCAACATTGATAATAATAAGAAATGAGCAGAAATCAGAAATGAATAATGAGCAGCAAATCAGCATATTAGAATGATTTCTGAAGGATCATGTGACACTAAAGACTGGAGTAAGGTCATCAGTTTACTATCACAGGAACAAATACATTTTATAATATACAGTGGGTACAGGAAGTATTCAGACCCCCTTAAATTTTTCACTAGATTGCAGCCATTTGCTAAAATCATTTAAATTAATTTTTTTTTCCTCATTAATGTACGCACAGCATCCCATATTGACAGAAAAAAACAGAATCGTTGACATTTTTGCAGATTAAAAAAGAAAAACTGAAAAATCACATGGTCCTAAGTATTCAGACCCCTTTCCGTATTTAGTAGAAGCACCCTTTTGATCTGATACAGTCATGAGTCTTTTTGGGAAAGATGCAAAAGTTTTTCACACCTGGATTTGGGGATCCTATGCCATTCCTCCTTGCAGATCCTCTCAAGTTCTGTCAGGTTGGATGGTAAAAGTTGGTGGACAGCCATTTTAAGGTCTCTCCAGAGATGCTCAATTGGGTTAAGTCAGGCTCGGCTGGGCCATTCAAGAACAGTCACAAAAAGAGTTGTTGTGAAGCCACTCCTTCGATATTTTAGCTGTGAGCTTAGGGTCATTGTCTTGATGGAAGGTAAACCTTCGGCACAGTCTGAGGTCCTGAGCACTCTGGAGAAGGGTTTTCGTCCAGGATATCCCTGTACTTTGCCGCATTCATCTTTCCCTTGATTGCATCCAGTCGTCCTGTCCCTGCAGCTTAAAAACACCCCCCACAGCATGATGCTGCCACCACATGCTTCACTGTTGGGACTGTATTGGACAGGTGATGATGAGCAGTGCCTGGTTTTCTCCACACAGACCGCTTAGAATTAAGGCCAAAAGTTTCTATCTTGGTCTCATCAGGCCAGAGAATCTTATTTATCACCATCTTGGAGTCCTTCAGGTGTTTTTTAGCAAACTTGCACTGAGGAGAGGCTTCTGTCGGGCCACTCTGCCATAAAGCCCTGACTTGTGGAGGGCTGCAGTGATGGTTGACTTTCTACAACTTTCTCACATTTCCCGACTGCATCTCTGGAGCTCAGCACAGTGATCTTTGGGTTCTTCTTTAAATCTCTCACCAAGGCTCTTCTCCCCCGACAGCTCAGTTTGGCCGTACGGAAGGCCAGCTCTAGGAAGGGTTCTGGTTGTCCCAAACGTCTTCAATTTAAGGATTATGGAGGACACTGTGCTCTTAGGAACCTTAAGTGCAGCAGGAATTTTTTTTGTAACCTTGGCCAGATCGGTGCCTTGCCACAATTCTGTCTCTGAGCTCTTCAGGCAGTTCCTTTGACCTCATGATTCTCATTTGCTCTGACATGCACTGTGAGCTGTAAGGTCTTACATAGACAGGTGTGTGGCTTTCCTATTCAAGTCCAATCAGTATAATCAAACACAGCTCGACTCAAATGAAGCTGTAGAACCATCTCAAGGATGATCAGAAGAAAAGCACAGCACCTGAGTTAAATATATGAGTTCACAGCAATGTGTCTGAATACTTAGGACCATGTGATATTTCATTTTTTTTTTTTTTATAAATCTGCAAAAATGTCAACAATTCTGTGTTTTTCTGTCAATATGGGGTGTTGTGTGTACATTAATGAGGAAAAAAAATTAACTTAAATGATTTTAGCAAATGGCTGCAATATAACAAAGACTGAAAAATTTAAGGGGGTCTGAATACTTTCCGTAACCACTGTATATTAAACTAGAAAGCAGTTATTTTTAAATATTTCACAATATTACTGTTAGCTTGTTCTGATGCTAATAGCGTAGGATCAAACGCCATAATTACCATAACTGGGTTCTTAAATATGTTGTATTGTTGTATTATTGATCAAATAAAGGCAGCTTGGAGGCTTCTTTCAAAAATCCTAAAGACCCCAGACTTTGAAAGGTAGTGTATGGTCATGAACACCTGGTTCAAATACAGATTTTAATTTTTATGATTATTTTTGTGAATTCTGTCCATTTAATTCTATAGCTGTTGAGTAAACAACACATCACATTTGTATTGGGACAAGTTGTCACATATGCAGAAATAGACCTGCCCTGAAACATATTTACTTTAGTAAAAACTGTGACAACTACTTTAAGTCTTTTCTCCCCTATATAGATGATTAAAATAATGCCCTGTGTTTCTTCTAATGATTTTTCTGTTCTTGTCTCTGTTAGTAACTGAGTGAAACCTTTTATAACATAATAATATTTTTGCAGCATGATGCATTAAGCACAAGTGTGGTCAGATCAGCTGGTTCAGCACAAAGCCAAGAGCTGCTCTAGAGGCAAAGTGCTCCTCTAGACCTCTGCGTTTGGGCGCTCACACAAACATGTGCATGCCTGTTTGTGCAAGAAACAACCAAAATTTCACACTCTATGTTATGCTCATTGTTTTCCGAATCTTCTTGGTTGCAAAGTCGTTGGCTTTGACTGTGAATACACAGAGGTGCTTCCTGTGTTACTTTTACACATCATCATTGTGAAGTGTTGAGTTGATTATTGTCTTCTCAGCAGGCTACAGTAATGGATACGGCAGTGAGGTTTATGGCACAGCAGATGGTTATGGGGCAGGTGAGTCTGGGCTGGATAGGTACGATGGAGCGATATCACACTAACATATAAGCATAATTATAATTGAGTGACAATTATAATTATGTTACAGGACCTGCCTACCCATCAGTGTTAGCTGATAATGTTGGCCTGAATGGTATAGCTGGTAAGGCTGAAGGTTATGAGTGTAACCAAAAACATTGCATTCACACTAACAAGTGATTCTAAACCCCTGCAATAATGTCAGCACTTCCTCCACTGTTTAATTCACTCTGTCCTGTGATTATACACAATAATATTTTACTCAAGATTGTAGAAAATAACCTCATCCAGCCTAATCTGGGTAACTGAAGTATCTGAACGGCAATAGCTTGAACACTGAGAAATCAGCTGTTGTCTGTGCAGTTGCTTTTATACTAGTACTAAGGGAAAGCAAGACTGTAAATTCCTCCTAGAATACCACTAATAGAAATGGTAAACCGAATGTTTTGCATACATTAACTAGAAGCAGCATTACCTGCATGAAATCACAGAGGTCAATGTTTGCTCTTTCAGGTCTTGGAGCTGGAGGCCTTGGAGGTCCAGGGCTGGTAGTGAACCCTGGCCTGGGTATTGATGCCAAGTCTAGAAAGTATGGTAAGAAAAAGACATCTGAAGATGACAATTAAATGAAAAGAAATTCAATTGAACACACTAAATACACTTAACGTTCAGAAGTTTGGTGTCAGTAAGATTTTTTTACTCTTTTTTGAAAGCCACTTATGCTCATAAAGGCTGCATTTATTTGACCAAGAATACAGAAAAAATGTAACGCTGTTCCTATTTTAAGGTATATAAAAATGCATCTTATTCCTGTGAGGACAAAGCTGAATTTTTTTCAGTGTTACATGATCCTTTAGAAATCACTCTAATATGCTGATTTGGTGCTCAAGAAACATTTCTTTATTATCAATTATTATCAATGTTTAAAACGGTTGTGCTGCTTAATAATCTTGATGAAACCTTAATAATTTTGAGGAATAGAAAGTTCAAACAAACTACATTTATTTCAAATAGAAATGCTTCATATCAATGTAAATGTCTTTACTGTCACTTTTGATCAATTTAATGTTAATTTCTTTAAACTGACAGATTCAGCATTTTCCTACTTCACCTGCCAAATATTTTCCAGCTCATTTGATCGTTGTTGAGTCCTGCTAATATCTCTTCTTCTTTGTCTAGTTATGTCGTAGTGTCTGTGGTTGCTTGATCCTGTATTACCTCTGGTTTAATTTGTCTAAAGGGGCAGGTGGAGTTCTTGGAGCTGCCGGATCCTTGCCTTACGGTGGCCAGCCTGTGGTCTCAGCTGGACTTGGTCCTCACGGCAAGACTGGTAGTTATGCTGGAGCTACATACGGAGGAATACCAAACCTCGGGCCAGACACTGCTCTGGGTACGTGCATTGCACTTATTTGTTATTCAAATGCAACATGCAAATCTCTGTTTTCCGGCTATCCTGATGCTTTGCCTGAGGATTTGACTTTAACGTGAATGTCCCTTGTGAGAAAAAGAAAGAAGATTTAAATAAGAGAATAAAGCATAATAATAAACCAAACATGAGTATAAAGATCAGATAACTATTATAAGAAAGAAAGTAAAGATGATATGTATTCTATCAGGTGGTACAGGTGGAGCAATGGAGCCTTTAGCAGGTAATATTGTGGAGTTTTAGTAAATATATTTCAAGTCATTTTTTTCTGATAACAAAATGTTACTGCCACAGGCGGAGCTATAGGCCAGATTCCTTACAGTGCACCAGTCATTGCAACTGGGCTTGATGGTAAGTTGGTAAGAACAAGAGAAATAGAGAACATCATGGACTCTGATTGTGACACGGGTGCAAATGTGTTTACCTGCAGTTGATGCTGGTTATCCTTTTGGTGCTGAGCAACTCAGTCGGGGTGCTGATGCTACAAAGACAGCCGCCAAATATGGTGAGAATATGAGCAGTTTTGTTTCATTCGTGCACATCTAATAGTATATCTATTAAATACACTACCATACAAAGTTTGGGGTCAATAAGATACGTTTTTTTTTTAAAGATAGTAATACTTTAATTACAGAAACATGCAATTGATCAAAAAGGACAGTAAAGACATTTATAATGTCATGAAAGATTTCTATTCTATTTTTCTTTCAAATAAATGCCGGTCCTTTAAACTTCCTATTCATCAAAGAGTCCTGAAAAAAATGTACCACAGTTTCCACAAAAAAAAAAATATGAAGAAAACAAAACTGGTCACAGGATAATCGAATAAATGTTTCTTGAACATCAAATCAGCATATTCGAATGATTTCTGAAGGATCATTTGACACTGAAGACTGGAGTTATGATGCTGAAAATTCAGCTTTGCCATCACAGGAATAAATTACATTTTAAAATAGAAAACAGTTGTTTTAAATTGTAATATTATTTCAATATGTTTTGTACTGAATTTTTCAATCAAGTAAATGCAGTCTGGTTGAGCATAAGAGACGTCTTTCAAAAACATGACCCCAAACATTTGAACAGTAGTGTATGCATTAAATATCTAATATCGACTGATTAAATAACTAAATCATATTTAATATTGACTGATAAATGGTACTGATATATCATGCATGCCAAATGACCACCGGTCTGTGTTCTCATATTCATCATTTATTCACTAACATGTCAATATCTAGCAGACATCGACTAAATACATAAATGCTGTTGACTAATAGCCAGTGTGGTAACTGATCATTTCTAGGCACGGGGTATGCAGCTGCACTAAGTACTGGTGGTCAGGGGCCCTATGGTGGTGAGTAAATCAGTCACATGAGTTAGACAAACTAGCAAGATTCTAACCTAATGACCTCTCTCTTTTAAGGTCTAATGTGTGGTTAGTTTCAATATGTTCATTTTTGTTTTTTCACAGGACAGAATGATGGAAGCAAGCTTAGTGGCATTTATGGGAATGGGTACAAAGGTAGATGATATATTTGAGATCTGTATTCTTAACTCAGCATATTGTGTCTTCTACCTTTCTCATCCATCTCTTTTCATCTTCTCTTTCTGTCTAGGTTGATTTCCAAGACCATGCTGTTAACTTTGTCAGTGTTTTTTTTGGCCCCTTTTTGCCTAGTATTCCTCACCGTTGTGCAGTTTTGTGACATGTTTTTGTTTGCCATATTGTTTTAGTTTTAGGTTTGTGCCCATTTGTGTGGGCATGTGTGTTTTGTGTGTACGTGTGGTTTTAATGTTCATTGTTATGTTCCTTGATGTTTCCCCAGTCTGTTCATTTGTCTTGTCCGGTGGAGTGTTTAATGTCCCTTGTGTGTCTCTGTATCTAACTAAAACATGCTAAACACTTCGTTGGCTGTAATTTTAATTCTTATGAAACACTAAATATTCCACCTCCTAATCTGACTCCTTAGTGTTTCTTTGACAACTATATATCTATCCTGCTTAAGGACCCAGTTATGGTAATTATGGGGTTTGATCCTACGCTATTAGCATCAGAACAAGCTAACAGATGGTTTTGATCTCTATTGTGTGGTCATGTCTTATCAAATTGAACATTGCATAATGTCTTAAAGCGAACGCTAATAAAATGACAGAGTATAATATAACAGTCATAATCTTGTGAGCCGTCATATTGGGTGTACATACAGCTCTGAATTCTCATCCGTCTACAGGAAAACCACACAACAAGCATCCGGTGTTAGACTGGTGAAACACCATTTAAGAGGAAACGAATCAGAGCCATTGTTAAAGGGATAGTTAACCCAAAAATTAGAGTCTGTCATCATTTACTCACTCTCGTGTAATTCCAAACCCGAAAATGACTTTCTTTCTCAAAATGTCTTTTTTTTTGTTTCATTTTTAGGACTAAACAATAAAAGTCAGTGGTGTCCAATGTTGTTTTGGACCCCATTTACTTACATTTTATGGACAAAAAAAGTTAAAACATTATTCAAAATATCTTATTTTGTGTTCCGCAGAAAAAAGTAAGTCATACAGGTTTGTAACAACATGAATGTGAGTAAATGGTGACTGAATTATCATTGTCATTTTTTAACTACGAAGATGGGTCAGAAAAAGACAAATATAACCCCAAGCAGACAATTTGTGGCCTTTTGAACTTTTAATAATACAAAGCATTAGGTTTTTAGTTATAGATCATTTTTACACACAATAAAATGAAGTATTGTCATAGTGACATTACTTGTGAAGATTATGAAATGATGCTACTTACAATAAACAAAAATAATTTTTAATAAAACAATGTGTAGAATGAAAGAGCATAACACAGTAGTTACAATGTATATGATGTGTTTTAGAAAAATTGCCAGTGTAAGCATAAAAAGCCTGCAATAAAGACAGCATAATAAATATGTATTGCGCATTGTCTCCAAAGTTGAGAAATATTTAAGAATTATATTAAATATGTTTCTCTAATAGTGATAAATACAAGCAAGAATAAAGTTATATTTCGAATAGCCGCATAATCGGATCCAAAGCCAAAACTTGCTATAGAATAGTTTTAGTACTGTAATTTGTCTTTTGATATACATACAGTCTGTCCAGAAGTACTCCCTTGCTCATCAGTATTTCTGCTGGCACAGGTCGTGCATTTCGAGATACATATGCCTTCTCTAGTTGAAAGTTCATGGGAGAACCAACATAGGTTGAGCAATAGGAGCCAGACAAACTTGGGGCGCATGTCACTTCTGTTTTGTAGAACAGCAGACCGTGATTTAAAGTGCAGAAATTGTAATTCTGACCTGCTTTTATGGCTACTTCACAGGTTCCCAGCAAATCGTCGTCCCATTTACTATCTTCATCCCACACCTCCAGTTTTATCTTGTCATTCTCCGCCACGACAACATCACCCAGATCAAAGGTTCTCTCCCAGTAGGGTGAGTTGTTATTCATGATCGTATCAGTTCGTCCAATCTGAATGTTATGTTTGTCGAACACTTTAACGTACCCATCGGTCGCTGTGGTCTGGTCACCCCACAGGTCTTGAGCCCTCACAATTGTGACCTTTACCCGAGAAAGTCCACGCTTAGATGGGCAGCAATCGGGTGTGATCCCAGGATTGTTGCGACAAGTGCAGACACATGGGTTATTTGGGTTGGTTTTGACGCCATCTTTGCAAGAGTCGGTGCAGTTCCTCCAAAGGGACTTTTCCAGGATGTAGTCATGGATGGCTTGGCGCAAGTGTTTGCGTACTGGATCTTTGGTGGGGATCAGCTCATGCAGGGACTCCAGAGAGTAAGAAATCACGTCTGGGTTTTGTGGTAGGGACTCGAGCCATTCTTTGTAAGCTGATGGGTCTTTTCCTTCTGAGAAAAAGAGCTCAGGCTCTGTAGTGTGACCTCCGGTCACCTCAGTCAGCCTTTGAATGAAAACAAAAAAAGTTAATTTGGGACCTGTTGATTAGGGATACACTGATATTACATTTTCTTTCTTTCATTATTTCAGACCCCTAGGTCCATATCACAAAAATAAAAGTAAAGAAGTAACAAACATACATTTACAAAAACACTATTAAAAAAACATACAAACTTGAATTTCAGTGCTTCCAGAACAAGGAGGAATACCTTATGTCACTTAATGCGGGATCATTTAAGGCCATTATGATTGTATTTCTTGAGTCACTTAATCAACACACAAAACTATACATACACTCTAAAAATGCTGGGTTGTTTCAACCAATTTTTGGTCAATATGGGACAACCCAAACTGTTGGTTTAAATTTTGGTTACATTTTTTTATTAACTTTTTAACCAAACAGTTGGGTTAGTCCATATTTGACCCAACATTGGGTTGAAACAACCCAGCATTTTTTAGAGTGTATAATTCCTTAAACCGATGGCAAAGTCAGGGAACACTTTATGATACGAACAATTTGGCTTGCATATTCAATCTTGGGAGCTTAAGCAGAAATTCTTAAGGACTCGTAAACAGCCACCTGAAGCGTTTTGTTTTTTTTAGCTTTACTCATAACTACACCATAAATGTGCCATATAAAAATAAGTACAGTAAGCTCTAAAAAGTGCAATTTTAACATCATCTGTCCACATGTAAAATTTACAAGCCAACATATTTGCCTGTCCATATAACTTACAGCACTGGCGCTGCACATCATCATCATAATTTAAATCAACTCTAATAATGTGACCCACACTATGCTGGGTTAAATATAAAAAAATGCTGGGTTAAATATAACCCAGCACTGGTGAAAAGGGACAAACCAGCGATTTGGGTGTTTTGACACCAGCGGTTGGGTGACTCCAAAACACCCAACCGCATGGGTCAAAACAACCCAATAGCTGGGTTTGTTCCTTTTTAACCCAGCATTTTTTAGAGTGCAGGTTTTTTATTTTATTTACCACATTTAATACTTGGTCACCTAAAGAAAAGGGGACATTTTGCTTACGGTCCTCTGTAGTTTTAACAATCCTAATCACACTCTTTTTAGTGTTCAATTTGATATCATATTGCACACCATAGTTTGAACATGCATGAAGCAACTGTTGTAACCCAGCATTATAAGGGGTCAGAATAACGGAGTCATCAGCATACATCAGATGGTTAAAAAGACTATCACCTATTACACATCCAGTTTTACATTCATTTAACTCAATAGAAAGATCATCCATGTACAAGTTAAAAAGAAGGGGTGACAATATTCCACCATGCCAAACCTCATTTGTCATAAAAGGGTGTCGATACATTCCTACCCCATCTGACTTGTATGGATTGAGGTATATACCAGTAATGTAAAATCCTAATTAAATATGGGGAAACCCTTCTGTCTTGTAACTTTATAAACAGCTTAGTGTGTTTAATTCGATCAAATGCCTAGAGGCATCTAAAAAGCACATAAATACTGTAGAATTGTGCCCATTATACTTGCTAACAGTTTCCTTTTAAAACCAAACTGATTATACGTAGTTACCAAATATTCTTTGAGCATACGTTTAAATACATTTGAAATTATACTTGCTAAGGCAATTGGCTTATAATTTTCTACGCTAGATATTTGACCAGTTTTATCTTTAAGAACTGGTACTAATAAAATTGTTAACATAGATTCAGGTAACACAGCATGTATTAAAAATCCTGTGAAAAATAAAACAAACAAAGTCACACTAAACATTTTTAGCTAGCATACTTCAAATGTTCTGCTGCTATCAAATCAGGGCCACATGCTTTATTTGCTGCCAATTTCTCAATAGCGTAACTAACCTCAGCAAGTCTAATAATCACTCCATTATCATTCGGAATATCAAATTCCTGCCTCAACACAATTAAATATATCCCCGTAATATTTTCTCCACTATTTAACAATCTTCTTAGCACCAGCAACCCCTTCAATACTAGCTGGCAATGGCACTTTACTATTATTAATAACCTTAACTTCTTTCCAAAATTCATACACATTATTTTGCTGAAATTTCTTGGCCATTGAGCTTGCTCTCATGGTTGCCTCATTTCTTCTCATAAACCGTACAGCATATTTAAATTTAGCATTTGTTTCTTTTTCTCATATTCTGGCCCGCCGATTAAAATTCTTTTTGAAGTGAACATGAAATTATTTTCATAAAGTGAATTTCTTAGTCAGTATTTTTGTCTTGCTTTCCAGTACAAATATCTACACATTGTTACATGAAGATACATTTACTTTTAGAAAAAAAGTCTGCCAATGGGGTAAGAACATTTTTTAAAGATATTTTTTGATATTTATACTGGAAAACAAGGCAAAACCTACGGAATAAGAAATTCACTTTTTGCAATGTGGCTGATAACCAATAAATGACTGATATTAAGATTCTATACTGTTTGATCTAAATAAAATGCAAAATATTACAAATAAATAGATCAATTAAAAGATACAAATTAAAATCAGTTTTAAATGCTACAAGTGAATTTAGGCACCACAACATTATAATTTGCAGTATGAAAAATGGATAAAAAAATATAGTTTTGCTTAAGATTACATCTAACAGTTTTATTTATTAATGTTTTTGAAGATTTACTTTAAGTGACCATTAGATGTTGGCAGAGCTAATCTAAACATAAAAACAGGGGAAGTGCAAGGACAATATCTGTATGACAAGCTATGAATTACAATACACGTCATAATTTAAACCCACCTGTCATTAAAGCGGCTGGAGAAGCTGCTTTTGCTCTCTGTTTTGTCCATGTCTTCATTACAGTGCTTAGTTTCTGCTTTCATATCTACTTTGCCACGAATGCTGGCACTTGCCTCCACATCCAAACATGCCTTCACTTCATCTGCACTTAAGCCCTGCAGAGCGGTCTCACACTGTCTGATACTGGTCACAGAGTGTACGCTTCCACCAAGAGTTACCTGGCAAAACAAAAAAGTAACACAGACACTTCTGATTAATGATTCGGCTTGCATGTGTTGTGTTGTTGAAGCATTTTGGGCCTTTGTAATCCATACATGTGAAGAAAATTGTATCTAGAATTACCTTAGTGATGTAATGGGTTCCATAGGTGTTAATGAACTTGTAAAAACGCTTTTTGAAATTAAGATTGTATGTCTTAGGAAGCTCCTTCACAGAGCGCTTGAACTCAGGATGGAGAACAGGCTTGTTGGAGACCCTGTAGCTGTAGGTAGACATGGAAATGGTAGAAGAAATAGGAGAAGATTGCATAATATGACTCTTTCGGTTCCTTTATCATGAATAAAAAGTATTCAGTATTCAAGGAAGGCATGAAGCAATGGAAGCTGGTATGTCGCACCTGTAAAATGAACACGAAATACTTTGACTGGCAAAATTGTACTTGTCTCTTTTGGTCTTCTCCATTGAGTACTCTGCAAGCTTCGAGTTAGTTCCAGCCAAAACGAATGAGCCTTTATTTTGGTGAAGATCTATATCCAAATTTGCACCCCAGTTGTTCTCAATGGAGGAAGTGCTGGAGCTGACCAGTTCCTCACTGGACTGGTACAGGGAACTTGATAGTTGAATGCTGCACTTTTTGCTGGATCTCCAGTCTACCACAGATATAGGAAGCTTTTGATTTGTTCCTTCCATGTAGGGGTTCTTGCAAAGAGTGCATGATTTATCCTTTCGCCTCCAGACGTCCGTGTTAATGACAAAGGCTCCTTTGCGCTGCATCTTGGTCACATCGTATCCTTCTCCGGCCAGGTTGGACCCGGGGGCGAAGTTTGCTTCTGCACATTCATTCGGTTTACCTTTAGTGCATGACTGCACGATGGGCAGAAAGAGGTAAATAACAAGCCCGGCCCGCATTCCTGTAAAATGGATTGAAATAAGGTGTATGGATGCTCTTCTTTCCTAGGAAAAAACATGAAAATTATGTGTGTATTTTTATTTTTCATTTATTTATTTTTTATTGAAACTTGACATAACAGTACAACATTGCACATTCAATGGTGAGTAAAAATGACAGAAAATGACTAAATTACAAAAATTCCCACTCAAAATCCTAAATTATTATAAAGACAATTACCCACATGTATCTACAAAAAAGAAATTATATATAAATAAAAATACATACCTTATTTAATAAGGTATATGGTCTCTAAAACATCACTAATTTTGAAATATTAACAGGACTGTCATAACAGGATGGATGTTTTGTGCGACAAGTTTTTTAATAACAATGTGTTGAACATGATGGAAAAGTGTTATTATATTGTATAGTAGTTAAGATTATGGAATTTGTGAGAAAATTTAGTGGATCTTACCTACAGCGATCATACGGAATAATACTTAAAAAGAACAAATTTCAGTTGCTTTTTAATTAAATTAGTATTACTATTATTTATAAATTCCAAAATCCTCTTAGTATTCATAATGTAAAAAAATGACATAATAGTAAATTATCATTACCAAATAGAATTGTAACGTTTAACTGACACTTCTGAAGTTAAAAAAAGCCTTACATTTAAAATCCAGTCTCTAAAACATAACTAATTTTGAAATATTAACAGGACTGTCATAACAGGATGTGCTGTAGGCTTTTTAATAACAGTGTGCTGCACACGAACATGATGGAAAACGGTTTACTATATTGTATAGTAGTTAGGATTATGACAATTTAGTGGATCTTGCCTACAGGGATCATGAGGAATAAATATTAAAAAAGAACAAATTTCAGTTGCTTATTTCCTTTGTAATACATTACAGGCATAACAAGCTTAAGCAGCAAGAAAAAGCACTATGTTCTTTAAAAGGTGATGTAAAATTCTCTTCTTACCTTGAGCTACTCTGTTTTATCCAGCAGGCATTTGTGAGTGATGTGTGAGAGGGGCTATATGTAGGAAATAAACCTTAACTTGTGGGTGGGCTTTACCGTTATGTGCTACCAATAAAAAATACACTCATTGTGGGCTGAGTGAGGGTACGCTTTTAAGTTCAGAGGAATTACGTGTTCTTAAATAGCCACTGCAGCGCTGAATATGCTCTGTGGTGAAACCAGAGTCAGAGTCTAAACGACATGTCAGTGGAACATGTGAGCATTCATTTACACGTTGACCTGTGGATTGTTAAAACATGCAGCATGTAGACCTTGACCGTAGGACTAAACTAGTCAAATCAAAACTTTACTAAATGTTAAATGTGCCTCAGTCTTGCTGTTAGTCACATTGTTCCTCTTGTGGCGTTAAACCTCCTACACACTTTTCACAGTTCGGCACCCTAACAACCAAAAATGACATAAATCACTTATTAGAATCACTTCAGTTGCTGTTTTCATAATTGTTTTATTAACCACAAAAATCTGCATGCAAGTAATAGCAGAGCATGCTGAGAGTTTAGCGAAAAAACCCCACAGAACACATCAAAGATCTGAATATCAAAAAGAAAACAAAAAGCTCATTTAGCACCAATAATAAAATGCTAATGCTGAGATGCACAACACAAATTAGTATTTTTTGTTTTAATATTTTAATTTTATATCTTTTTATTTGATGAAAAGCATTATTTTAAGCTTTCACAAAGTCTGTGCTTTGCTTTTAGGATCACTGGTTTGACTAAACAGAAAGTGGCGCTCATCTAAAAGCACCCCCATTTTCACCAGCACATCTTTTGGGATGGGCCGGGCGTGTCGTGACACATACAGTGGGGCAAAAAAGTATTTAGTCAGCCACCAATTGTGCAAGTTCTCCCACTTAAAAAGATGAGAGAGGCCTGAATTTTCATCATAGGTATACCTCAACAAAGAGAGACAAAATGAGAAAAAAAAAATCCAGAAAAACATTGTTAGGATTTTTAAAGAATTAATTGAGTAAATAACATGCTAAATAAGTCTTTGGCTTTCACCTACAAACAAGCAAGATTTCTGGCTCTCACAGATTTGTAACTTCTTCTTTAAGAGGCTCCTCTGTCCTCCACTCGTTACCTGTATTAATGGCATCTGTTTGAACTCGTTATCAGTATAAAAGACACCTGTCCACAACCTCAAACAGTCACACTCCAAACTCCACCATGGCCAAGACCAAAGAGCTGTCAAAGGACACCAGAAACAAAATTGTAGACCTGCACCAGGCTGGGAAGACTGAATCTGCAATAGGTAAGCAGCTTGGTGTGAAGAAATCAACTGTGGGAGCAATTATTAGAAAATGGAAGACATACAAGACCACTGATAATCTCCCTCGATCGGGGGCTCCACGCAAGATCTCACCCCGTGGGGTCAAAATGATCACAAAGAACTGTGAGCAAAAATCCCAGAACCACACGGGGGGACCTAGGGAATGACCTGCAGAGAGCTGGGACCAAAAAGTAACAAAGGCTACCATCAGTAAAACACTGCGCCGCCAGGTACTCAAATCCTGCAGTGCCAGACGTGTCCCCATGCTTAAGCCAGTACATGTCCAGGCCCTTCTGAAGTTTGCCAAAGACCATCTGGACGATCCAGAGGAGGCATGGGAGAAGGTAATGTGGTCAGATGAGACCAAAATAGAACTTTTTGGTAAAAACTCAACTTGTCGTTTTTGGAGGAGAAAGAATGCTGAGTTGAATCCAAACAACACCATACCTACTGTGAAGCATGGGGGTGAAAACATCATGCTTTGGGGCTGTTTTTCTGCAAAGGGACCAGACGACTGATCCGTGTAAACGAAAGAAAGAATGGAGCCATGTATCGTGAGATTTTGAGTGAAAACCTCCTTCCATCAGCAAGGGCATTGAAGATGAAACGTGGCTGGGTCTTTCAGCATGACAATGATCCCAAACACACCGCCCAGGCAACGAAGGAGTGGCTTCGTAAGAAGCATTTCAAGGTCCTGGAGTGGCCTAGCCAGTCTCCAGATCTCAACCCCATAAAAAATCTTTGGAGGGAGTTGAAAATCCGTGTTGCCCAGCGACAGCCCCAAAACATTACTGCTCTAGAGGAGATCTGCATGGAGGAATGGGCCAAAATACCAGCAACAGTGTGTGAAAACCTTGTGAAGACTTACAGAAAACGTTTGACCTCTGTCATTGCCAACAAAGGGTATATAACAAAGTATTGAGATGAAATTTTGTTATTGACCAAATACTTATTTTCCACCATAATTTGCAAATAAATTCTTTAAAAATCCTACAATGGATTTTCTGTATATGTTCTCTAGATGGGAGGACATTGGAGAGCCCACGTACTCTGTGCATGAGGAGCCAGCTAACCTAGGACCACAAGTTACAGCCGTCTTGTAGTACAGCAAACCATGGTTAAGTCGACAGAAATCGCTTTTTACTTTGGCTTTTAGTTGTATGTTGCACGCCCCCAGGAGGTTATCGTCCCACTTGTTGTCCCTATCCCACACTTCTAATCTAAGACCCCCAAACTGAGAGAGAACAAAGCTGCCGATTTTCAAACTTCCAGTTCCAGGTTGGTGAGTTTTGGTTCCAAATCACTGATGTTTCCCCTAGAAAGTCCTTATGATTTCTCAGGACCTTGACATACATATCGGTCTGTGAGAAGTAATCTCCCCATAGACCTGTCGCCTTCATCACAGTTACACTAATCTGAGCAAGTCCGAGCTGTGCAGGGCAGCAGTTTGCTTTTACTCCAGGGTTGTTATGACAGCTGCACACACAGGGCTCTTTGGGGTTAGTTGCAATACTGGCCTTGCAAGGTGTAGAGCAGTTCCTCCAAAGGGTCCTCTGTAGTATGTAGTCACGTATGGCTCAGCGTAATTGCTCGTATTTTGGGTTCTTGACTGGCAGCAACATATGGAGGGGGGCTTAAGTAAAAAGGAAATCACGTCCGTTTTTTTGGGCACTGAGGCGAGCCATTGATTGTAAGCACCAGGGTCATTGCTGGATGAGAAAATAAGCGCCGTGTCTTGAGCGTGGCCACCAGTGATTTCAGTTACCTTGTCAAAAAGAAAAAAAGAACAAAGCATGAACCCTTCCCACAATGATGATGATAATAATAAATACAGTGCCTTACGAAAGTAATCAAACCCCTTCATTTTTTTCACATTTTGTTTTGCTGCTGCCTTATGTTAAACTGCTTTAAATTAGTTTTTTTTCCCCACAACAATCTACACTCCATACACCATAATTGTCAAGCAAAAAACAGGTTTTTAACATCTTTGCAAATTTATAAAAAAAAAAAAACTAAAATGATTCCATTATCTGGGACCGTTGAAATTTAGCTCAGGAGCATTTATTTTGCTTGTAGATATTACTACACTTCAAGTGAAGTTAACCTGTGACAAATTCATTTGAATGGGTATGATTTGGAAAGGCACACACGTCTTAATAAATGGTCTAACAGCTTAAAATGCATATCAGAGCAAAAACCAAAGCCCTGAGGTCAAAACAACTGCCTGTAGAGCTCAGAAACAGGTTTGCGCCAAGCCACACATCTGGGGAAGAGTTCAGAAAAAAAATTCTGCTTCATTGAAGGGTCACAGAAGCATGTAGTCTCTGTTACCCTTAATGGAAGAAGTTTGAAACAACCAGGACTCTTCCTAGAGCTTGCCTCCTGGCCAAACTGAGCAATTGATGGAGAAGGGCTTTGGTTAGCATGGTGACCAAGAACCTGATGGTCACTCTAGTTGAGCTCTATGATCATATGTGGAGATAGAAGAACCCTACAGAAGGACAAACATCACTGCAAAACTCCACCGATCTGGGCTTTATGGCGGTGAGGCCAAACTCAATCCTCTCTTCAGGTAAGACAAATGAAAACACACTTGGAATTTACAAAAAAGCACCTAAAGGACCCTCAGACTCTGAGAAACAAGATTCTCTGGTCTGATGAACCTCAATTCTAAGCATCATGTTTGAAGGAAACCAACTCTGCTCATCACCTGCAGAGTACCATCCCAAAAGTAAAGTGTGCTGGTAGCAGCCTCATGCTGTGGGGCTGTTTTTCAGCAGCAGGGACTGAGGGACTTATTAGAGTAGAAGTAATGCTCAATGAATCAAAATATTGAGATAGCCAGTTCCAGAGCATTCAGAACCTCAGAGGCAGAAGGTTCACCTGCCAACTGGACCCATTTGACACTAAGTAAACAGGCAAGAGTGGCTTATGACAATCTGTGAATGTCCTTGTGAGTGCCCAGCCCCCAGCCTGGGATTGACCCAATCAAATATTTCTGGAGAAACCTGAAAATGTGCATCTGCCCCCACCAACTGAGCTTGAGGGTGAACGGTGAGGTGAAGAATGGCAGATAATTGCAAAATACTGATGAGCAAAGCTTGTCGCATCAAACAAAAAAAAGACTTGAGGCTGTTAAGGTGCTTTAGCTAAATATTTATTTAAGGGTATGAATACTTATGCAATGTACTCATTTCAGTTTTTTATTTTTAATAAATTTACGAAGTTGTGAAAATTCTGTTTTTGCTTTGTCAGTATTTTGTATGGAGTGTAGATTGAAGAAGTTTATCATAAGGCAGCACCTAACAAAAGTAAAAAAAAAGAGGCACGGTACTGATATTTTGCATTTCATTATTACTATATATAATTAGATTATAAAGCAGGAACTCCCCCATAATGCTCATGATGATAAGAATATATACTTGGATTTTGTCTTCATTTATTATATGATATTATATAATTAACCATGAACCCTTCCCCAATAATGGAGGATGATGATCATATATACTTGTTTATTTTTATCTTTCATATTATAGTGACAGGACATTATATTATATTATATTAATCAAAGAACGATAGAATATATATGTGACCCATGCTGGCAAAATGAGTCGGAATGCGCACGGGCTAATTTATTATTTAATAATCAAGATCAAATAAAAAATAGCTATGTTGTCATTATTAATATAGTAATTATTATTAAGAAAATAAGTGGAGGAAAAGATGCAATGTTGTTAGGTGATTTTGCTTTGGAACCTTCAGAAAACTTTAACTCGATTTTTCTCAAAATTGACCTTGCTGCTGACTCTTATCGACTTCAAACAGGTGTAGCTCAATCTTTTTTCTGTCAGATTCCAACAAATCATACATGGATGTGAAAATAAAATAAAATATTTTTTGAAAATTTGCTCATTGTGACTCATTTTTCCAGCACAGGTCTCACACACACATACTAAACTAATATTTGTATAACTAATATTTCTATCAGACTATAATGTTTAGCCATTTTTAACTACTAATTTAGCTGATAATTCAGGGTCTGTCTTAAATCACATTCAGCCAAGTCAAAGCACAAACCTGTCAGTAAAACAGTTAGCAAAACTGTGCGTTCAGTTTTTTGTCTTTGCTCTGCTTACAGTGTCGGTACGCCGTGTCTATGCTGATCCTCCCCATTACACTTGCTGATGCCTCGACGTCCAGACATGTTTTGACCTCATCCATATTGAGGTCCTGTAGAGTAGCCATGCATTGTTTGACACTGGTCACAGATTGCACTGCTCCACCGAGTTTCACCTGCAGAACAGATTACAAACAACAGAGACATATATGCGACAGACTGAGAGAAATAGTACACATTGATATTGATATATTTTGGATTACCTGGACAATGTAATGTGTGCCAAACTTTTCAACAAGTGACAAGTAGCTTTCTTTTGTCATACGTCTCTGTAAGCCTCGTGAATTCATAGCTTAGTTCCTGATGAAGAGGAGAGTGGCTTCTAATGCTGTAGCTGAAGACAGTAGTTTATTGTGCTGCACATACAGTCAACCATAAACTATGATGCTCATCACACCAATTGACTAATATATGATAAGTCTTAACTGTAGTATCCGCAGGATGCAGACTATTTGATGAAGCTGAACTTGACCTTTTTGGTCTTTGTCATTGAATACTCAGCGAGTTTGGAGTTAGTTCCAGCCAACATCAGTGACATCTTACTTGCCACGTTGCCTATTCCCAGGCCGGCTTTCCAGTTGTTCTCTACGGAGGAGGTGCTGGAACTGACCAGGGACTCGCTGGACTCATAAATGCAGCTGGATAATGACCTTCTGCAGTTTTGGGTGGCCCTCAAGTAAATCACAGACACCAGGAGCTTCTGCTTTTTGTCCTGCATGAATGGGTTTTTTGCACAGGCTACACGTGTTGTTCTTGAGCTGCCACTTACACATGTCGATGACAAAAGTGCCCAGGCGTTGCATCTTAGTTATGTCGAAATCTTCTCCAGTCAACTCAGATCCTGGCACAAAATTAGCATCTTGACACTCTGCTTCTTTACCCAGAAAGCATGCTGGGCTGGTTGGAGGAGGAAGGTACAGAAGAAGCCCAGACCACAGGATAACTGGAATCATTGCGAGTTTGGATGTTACCCTGCCGTGATATACATAAATCAGAAATAAAGTTGAAAAAAACAATCACTGATTATTAGAGGACAATATTAATATTGTTCACTTCGGTGCATACATTATAATGTTCTTTGCTGATATTGGTTTTAATCAAAAACTTTGTGCAGGATTTGATTGGTGTATCCTGGACCCTTCCTTATGTAGAAATGTACTAACTATAAAATAAGTTTTATGTTTATAATGAATCACTTTATAGGCATGCTAGATTTGAGCAGTTTAACTTTCACTTTGGTATTGTTCCTATGCAAAATCGATAAAATAACGTTAATGCATTTATGTACCACATGTGTCCAACCCCTGCAATGGACAGGTACAAGAACATTCACACTTAGATGGTCACTGACTCATCATGTGTGAAAGAATGTATGTGAAAATGCATTTGCTTGACATAATTCCTTATATTTATATAGCGCTTTTCTGGGCACTCAAAGCGCTTTACATAGAAGGGGGGAATCTCCTCAACCACCACCAGTGTGCAGCATCCACCTGGATGATGCGACGGCAGCCATAGTGTGCCAGAATGCCCACCACACACCAGCTTATTGGTGGAGAGGAGACAGAGTGATGAAGTCAATCAGCAGATATGGGGATGGTTAGGAGGCCATGATGGTCAGAGGCCAATGGGCAAATTTGGCCAGGATGCCGGGGTTACACCCCTACTCTTTTTCAAGGACATCCTGGGATTTTTAATGACCACAGAGAGTCAGGACCTCAGTTTAACGTCTCATCCAAAGGACGGTGCTTTTTGTCAGTATAGTGTCCCCGTCAATACACTGGGGTGTTAGGACCCACACAGACCACAGGGTGAGCACCCCCTGCTGGCCTCACTAACACCTCTTCCAGCAGCAACCTAATTTTCCCAGGAGGCCTCCCATCCAGGTACTTACCAGGGCTCAACCCTGCTTAGCTTCAGTGGGCAACCAGTCTTGGGCTGCAATGTGATATGGCTGTTGGCAGGACATCAAGGAATGTGGTTTAATTTCAGCAAAACAGGTAGATGATGTATGCTTGAAATATCTTAAAAAAGAAGACTCGTTAAGTGCCTATACCAGAATTTGATAAACAGTTGAAATGAATCTCCAACACAGAAATGGAGACATTTACATAATTACATGCAAAACTTAACAACCGGAGAAAGCAAGCTGATAGAAATCAAACTCTAAACATAGATGTTTGACACTTAAAACAGTCCTTTCAGGATGGAAGTTTTTTTACTTGTTTTTAAAGCTCTACATTTTTTAGCATGAGTGTACTGCTGATTCAGATCGGTAAATAATGCAAACAGTATATTGATGCATGCATGATGCATGTTTTTAGGCTAAAATGAATGCAAATGTATAAGGCAAACTGTATATCTTTGTTTGTTTAACCTCTCCATTTTTTGTACCATTTTTAACATTATCGCCTCAATTCACTAGTTTGTTTTAATTATGTTAAAAATACAACGACTTATTTGCAGATTTAATCAAAAGAGGTCACAGGCCCAGATGCAGATAAAGTTGTCATCATTACTGTGGTCTGCATGGTTTGGTCTGAGCATCGTGACTCATAAAAAGAAACAAACTTTTCACACAGAGGTTGGACATTTTAATTTAGGCATGTGTTATATTGTGTTGCATAAGTCACATGGATGTTAAGATACTAAAGAAATTAAAGGATTTTGAACTGCATACATAGTCTGTACTGTTGCACAATGCTAAAATAAATGTGCAAGGAAACAAAATACACTTAAGTATATCACTTAAAAAAGATATACTAGTTATAAAGAATTATACAGAAAACTTAAAGCTCATTGAATGTCACTATGCCATCTGCCAATTTATAGTTAATGTGCTGCAGTTTGAGACAAGGGTCTGCAGAGCCCCACACTTGTAATTATTGGCGTTACGCTTTAGTGAAGGGAAGTCCGACTAATTGTCTGCAGATCGGTTCTTTTGAACTGTTCGTATCAAAGAACCGGTTAAAATCAGCGATTAATTTACGTCATCATCATGTGTTTTCTGGCATACCGGCAAGTTATACATTTCAATAGCTAAAGCTATGTACAATATTGCTGTTTATTACGCTTTTTCAATTGTGTTTTTATTAATGTTGGTATTAATTTCATGTGTCCCACTTTAACTGCAGCTATGATCAGCGCTTTAAAACAAAATGTAAGAATCTAAATATAATTTGCCTTTAAAATAAACTATAGGCTAGTAGGCTACTAAAATTCATCCTGGCTGAATTTTAATAAAATATAGAGTAGGCCTAAACTGTCAGTCAAGTGGTAACTAAACATATCCAGTAGGCCAACGTCGTAACTTTTGTTTATTTGTTTTATTCAATGAAAGTAATTTTGAGTCGCAAATCAAATACTCGGTACACTCCAAATTGGCTCATTACGAATCGGACAAGAGCCGATTCTCGGACAAATGACTCAGTAAGATTCACTCGGACTGATTCAGTCCGATTCGTAAGCGAATCATTTAGTTCGAATTATGAACGAATCGTTCAAACTCGGTTATGTTCAACAAATTAATTGGAAAGATCCGACTCGTTCAGAATCGGACATCGCTACTATCATTATAAATATCATTTATAAGCTATCATTATAAAAAATACTATCGATGTAAGACACAGAGTGGCAAATAGGCTATTTTTATCGTGATACTACAGTCTATATATTATATATATATATACGATATATATATACATAGATTAATGGAAAAAATATCTAAAAGGCACAAATTGAATCCATCCTGTCTGCGCGCCTCCCCCTCGTCCCAGTTGGTCCAGACTGGATTAGCGCGCTGCAGCATCAGCGGATGATCAGGAGTGAAGGCCGGGCCGCTGCGCCCCTCCACCAGCCGCATGCTCCCGCACACCGGTATCAGTCAGCCCGTGAGAAATGCGCCGGTGAATGTAGGGGATATTAATCTTTTTTTGGCTCAGCCGCTTCTCAGAAAAGGATCTCCTCACCAAAGCGCTCGTTTAAAACTCTGCTGGCTGAAATCACTGCAAGCTAGCAGCAACATCACTTGGCAACATAGGGGAGACGTGTTCCTGTGAGCTGAGCTGGCCACCACGTACATTCCTCCGTTCGCTGGATGACAAATGCCAAGCCTACGGATGGATATTTCAGTCGGAGTAGGAGGGATCGCAGGAATGCGCGTCCCGCTGTTTGGGAATACCGGTTGTGATGTTTAACCGCTTCTAAGACATTGACTGTGAAGCTCGCGTGTTCTTGCAGTCAGCACAATCAAGGTGACGGCAGCTAGCCCGTTAGCTCTCGAGCTATCCGGGTAGTGTGAGACAGGGAACAGAAAACGCACTTGATATCGAAATATCGTTATTGTTAAAATGAAAAAGCAAAGCACATAATAAGCGTGTGCACCTTTTCTTTGCAAGGTGCACTTCCTTATTGGATAATAGTGCTCGTCGCTAAGGAGCGGATGCTTGATATTCTGGGAGAAAAACTTGACATATCTATAAAAATGTGATAATAGAGCATATCAATCTCGCGTGCTGTTTTACATCAGCTGAATATTTTAATATAAACCCCCTGTCATATCGATTCTGGCACTGTACTGTATATTAGTGAGTGACTACTTATAGTCGGTGACAAGCAATATTGTCCTATCATCACTACATTAAACGCATACTGGTATTTGTTTACCCCCAAAATACACCTGCTTCGTTCAGGTCCTGTAAATGAGTCTTTTGTATCAGGTTCTTGCAAACACGCGGGTCTCACAGAGCGCTGGTAGCTTAAATCAGAGTGGATGCCAAAGCTCCAGACGGATATATGATGGTGGTGATTCAGTCTACGGGAATATGAGGAAGTTACCCTGAACCGAGCACACGGCTCCGCGTTCACGAAACCCCTGCTGCTCCCGATGGTGAAATTATTACCCGGCGGCTGTTTGATGAGCAGCAAACGAAAGCCACCTCTCCTCGGGTCGCCTCTGAAGTCGAGCTGACAGAAACTGGTGGGGTTTGTTTGAAAGGCTGGAGCAGGGTGTGACCGCACTTCGTTTAAATGTTACATGCAGCACTGTATACATCAGCGAAGCTCACTATGAACGCAGCCTGGAACTTCTACGTCAACCCATGTGGATGACGCCGCCGCCGCCAACGTACGAAAACAAAACGTCGCTGAGGAAAAAGTTGTTTTTTAAAATTCTTGCGGCTAAAGAGCAGGTCTGTTAGCCATGTAGCTGGCTGCACATGACCGTGCTGGACTTCTCCGACTAATGTCTAGGGTGTCGAATCTTTTTTTAGTCTGTGTTGTGCGTGTAAGTGTAGATGTATAGCATAGTTATTTTAGCGTCGTCGTCGTGACTGTTTTTGGTTGCTATGGCATTTTTAAACGGCCCCAGACTGCTGGACTGGGCAAACTCTCCTCCACATTTACAGTTCAACAAATATGTCCTGACTGGCTATAGACCCATCTCCTCCGTCCAGGAGTGTATCAAGAGTCTCTTCTATCTGCACAATGAGCTGGGGAACATCTACACACACGGTGAGTGAGAGAGCCTATTGCTTCAAAAGAGGAAGCTGACAGTGCCCTCTCAATTTCAATTAAATTTAAGAGTGCTTTATTGGCATGACAAAAATTATACATTTGTATTGCCACTCTCTTTATGTGCTTTTGTTACATGTCACCTGCTTCATTTTTTGTGTCATTGTTTTACTTTTTTTATTTATAATTATTATAAATCATTAGGCTTCAATTAGGATGTTTTCAGTGTTTTCATGGTGGGCGAGGCCTATGTCACAGAACAGCTGCCAGAAGTCTGTAAGAAAATGGAGAGCTGCTTATGCTTCTGGAAAGATTTTATGGACAAGCAGAGATCTCAACATTATTACTTAAACTATTACACTGCGGAACAGGTAGTCTACCTGTGCCATCAGCTAGCCCAGGGCAATGTGGCTGCAATGGAAGATCAAGTTCTTATGATGCTCTCCTTTATCAAACCTAATTGCACCACTTCAGATTTGAGACAGGCTTGGCACAGGCTTCAGTATGAAGTAATTAAAAAGGTTCCTGAGCAAAATGATGACTTAGACTTTCAAACTTTTATGGAAGTCCCCAGTATGATGGAGAACGAGAGTATTGAGAAGCCATGCCCATTGATTGATGACTTGTCAAGCCAGTTGGAGGATGCTATTGGGTCAAAAAAGCTAGGTGTGATTTGGAATGCTTACATGCGGAACATGAACAATTTTCTGCCAGACTCCCTTGATGTCAGAAGACTTGGATATCTTCTTGAAATTTTGGCCAACAGCCCCAGCGAACACAAGGCTGATTCCTCACAGGATGACAGAACAAAGTACATTCAAAGAGAACTTCCAAATGGAATGGCTACTGGAAGACCAAATCTAATCATCTGCCCTTCTGAAGAAATTCTGATATCTTGCATTTCAATTTATATGAGCAGCAAGAATGAGCCTCTACCAACCTATGATGAAGTACTCCTCTGTAGTGCTTTCACTTCTTATGAAGAAGTGGAACTTTTCCTCAGGCGCTGTCTCTTTGCTGGCTACAGGGGAAAGAAGATATACACAATGCTCTATGTGGACCAACTTACCTATGAAGTCAGCTACAAAATAGAGCAATTTTTTCAGCATCAAAATGCACGGAGCAGAAATGATTACAGACTTGTTTTGGTCTGCAGCTCTAACAGAGAACATGCATACCTTCCTTCAGCTTTTAGTCAATTTAGATTGCACTTGATTCCCCAAGAACCAATTGTCAGTATTCAGCAATACCTTGTTAGGCATTTTACAGTACCAGCTGACATATCCAGTGCTGCTGCTGTGTTCAAAGACAGACAGTGTGTGGGTGTTGTATCCTCAGAAAGATCAGGAGTTGGTGAGTATATATTCAAGTAATGGATTTAAATTGGCTAGTTTTCAGAATTTGTGTCCGCTAAATAAATTACCGTATTTGTGATTATAATTATTTTTGCTAAAAGTGTAAGATGCTAAATTACATCTGTGTGATGCATTCAAGGAAAATCACTTTACATTAAACGAATGTATGAGAATTTGAAGATCACCAAGAAGCCTTCACAGCTGAAGTGCATCAGGTTAATTGAGCCAAGAGTTGATGAAAATGTCATCCTTCAGTCCTTGCTCAACAGCCCCAAGAAAAAGCTTTCAGTCTATCATTTTGATGTCACCACCATGGTAGCTACCTGATTTAGATTTTTTCATTTTTTTTTTTAATTATTTTATTTGGCAATAGAAAGAAATGTTGATGCTGTTTTCAGTGTTGTTTATATACTTACAGGTAAAGAAAGGACTTCATGAATTTCTGTTCAGGCTGCTGATCCTTGGATACCTTATGGACTCCGAAGGAAACATGTGGAAAAGCAGTAATGAGCACTTGTATGTCATCGAGATACTAAGGCCTGGGACATCCCGAAATGATCGAAGAGCTGTAAGTTAACTCATTAAATCACTTAGGTAGAGGTCGACCGATACGGGTTTTTCACTGGCCGATGCTGATGCCGATATTTAGAATTCAGGGCAGCCGACTGGACGATATATATGCCCGATAACTGTTGTCCGATTTTTTTTTTTTTTTTCTTCATCTCATAAAAGTGAGTTTTTGTAAATGATTATTGCAGGGTACAAGAAAGTAATAGTAGTAGTAGCCCAATTTAGAGTAATAATACATGGCTCAAAAATTAAGCACCTTCTCATAACAGTTCTGAAGGATGTTTTTTGTTTATGTTTGCTGACAGACACCAGTGTTTCCCACAGACTGCAAATTAATTCTCTGCCAGCAGGAGGCGCTGTTGGAAAGGTAGAGATCGAGGTTTCCCCGGTAACGGCTGTAATCAAATAAGCGCTGCTCACAAACGCTATCAGGCATTACAGGAAAGACGAAATGAAAATGACATCGAAGCTTTTCTGAAGACAGTCGGTTCTTTTCAAAGATACATTCATATAAAAACACACATGCTGCATTAAAAAAATTTTAAGCTTGAAGCGCTCATTTTATTCAACGAAGTATAAGCCTTTTGGAAAATCTATTTGTGGCGGTCAGTTTTGATATTGTGATGAGCTGCCACAAATAACTCAATGTATAGGAAACACTGGTCACTGCTATAAGTCAAATGGCCATAGTGATAACAAAAATAAAAGATTTCACACATATTGCACTGCCTGCTGCTCATAACCGCTTAAGAGTGTGCTGGCCACGAGCGAATATATGATATTGTGGAGGCTATTGTCGGACCTACACACACATTTCATGAGGAAAGTTAATGTGCACGTTATAATCAGCCCAGAAGTTTCGTCTGAATTGAACGTGTTTCTACTTTCACATGCAAATGACTTATGAATATGATAACTTTCCGGCATCAATTCTAGTAGGGTAAAACGTAATCCCGCTTTTGAAACGGTCTGTTTTGCCCTGCCATTAGCTGAGGCTGTGTGTGAACAAGCTGCTGCAGCCTGCAGAGCGTGAGCTGCTCCGTCTCACGCAGCCAGAGGGAGTTCCGCAACAACGCTTAGCTGCCCGCCAGTGCGCCTGCCTATAAATCGGCCTAATTTGCAGCACAATCGGCCGATGCCGATTAATTAAAAAATGCCAAAAATCGGCCGGCTGATCAATTGGTCGACCTCTACACTTAGGAATTGTTGTCATTAATTAGACAAATGCTTTATAAATAAATTTTTCTCTTCATGTTAGGGTGCAAAAGTTCCATCTGCCTTCTTGGATGTGTTTCCAAGTGTCTACTGCCGTCCACCCAAAGAGGTCCTTGAGTTGGAAATGAGAATACAAGAAGATCCATCATTAGAACAGGGCGATGATCCCCTTATGGATGACCAAGAGTTCAAGAGTGAGGCCTACCAACGGCCTTATCAGTACCTGCACCGTTTTTACAATGGTGTCAATTTGGATGCTTTCATGTACCAAGGAATTGAGGGAACTCATGTTGAATGCCTGCAGATGTTGTTTGTGTATTGCGGCATTGTAGACCCCTCCTGGGCAGAGTTGCGGAATTTCACTTGGTTCCTGAACTTACAGCTTCGGGATTGTGAGAGATCGGTCTTCTGTGATGTTTCTTTCATAGGGGACACTCTTTTGGGATTCAAAAATTTTGTTGTTAATTTTATGATTCTCATGGCAAAGGATTTCGCCACTCCTTCACTTAGCATCTCTGACCAGAGTCCTGGGAGACTGCACAATGACCTTTCTTCTACCAATGAAGAGGATCTGGCTCCGTTTAGGATAAGAAAACGATGGGAGTCGGAACCACATCCATATATTTTCTTCAATGATGACCATGAGTCCATGACATTCATTGGCTTTCATCTTCAGCCAAATGCACAGAATGGGATTGATGCGATTGATCCATCAACAAACAGAGTGATCAAGCAGAACATTATGACCAGAGAGCTCTATGAGGGCCTCAAACTACAGAGAGTTCCTTTTAATGTTGATTTTGACCAGCTCCCAAGATGGGAGAAAATTGAGAGACTTTCCAGGGTGTTGGGAATACAGTGGCCGCTTGACCCAGATGAAACATATGAGCTCACCACAGATAACATGTTGAAAATTTTGGCAATTCACATGCGCTTCCGCTGTGGGATTCCTGTAATAATCATGGGTGAGACAGGATGTGGGAAAACCAGGCTAATCAAATTCCTTTGTGAGATGCACAGAAGTGGAGTTGCCACTGACAACATGAAATTAGTCAAGGTTCATGGAGGGACAAGCTCAGACATGATTTACACCAAAGTGAGAGAAGCAGAGGCCATGGCGTTAAGAAACAAGCTGGATTATGGGTTTGGCACTGTGTTGTTTTTTGATGAAGCAAACACAACGGAGGCCATTAGCAGCATTAAGGAAATCCTTTGCGACAACACTGCTGAGGGGCAGGATTTGACAGGTGACTCTGGCTTGCAAATCATTGCCGCTTGCAACCCATACAGGAAACACACAGATGTAATGATCAAGAGATTGGAGTCAGCTGGTTTGGGATACAGAGTTCGTGCTGAGGAAACAGATCAAAAACTTGGATCCATTCCACTTCGCCAGCTAGTGTACAGAGTGCAGGCCTTACCACCTAGTATGATTCCACTAGTTTGGGACTTTGGACAGCTCAATGACCATACTGAAAAAATGTACATCAAGCAAATAGTCGAAAGGGTAGCTGAAACCCATTCCATTGATTCAGACTATGTCACAACCATAACAGATGTTCTGTCAGCCTCACAGAAGTATATGCGAACAAGACAGGATGAATGTAGTTTTGTGAGCCTTAGGGATGTGGAGCGCTGCATGCAAGTTTTAGGCTGGTTCTACAAAAACCTCCCAATGTTACTCTCAGAGCTTGCCCAATTTGAAAGTAATCAGAGAGCAGAGAGAAACTATCAACATCAGAGGGATATTGATGAAAGAAACCCAGTTCTTTGGTCGTTAATTATGGCTGTTGGTGTATGTTACCATGCCTGCTTGGAGGATAAAGAGAAATACAGAAAAAAAATTTGCGGGTACCTTCCAAAGACTTACAGCCCAATGAAAGTGATGCAAGAGATCTCAGTTATTCAGGGTCTTTTTTTGAGTGGTGTTCCGTTGGGTGAAACCATTGCCCGAAACAATGCCTTGAAGGAAAATGTCTTCATGATGGTGATTTGCATTGAACTAAGAATACCTCTGTTTTTGGTTGGAAAACCTGGAAGCTCCAAGTCCTTGTCTAAAACTCTGGTTGCAGATGGCATGCAAGGCCAAGCAGCCCATTCTGATCTGTTTAGAAAACTGAAGCAAATTCATCTAGTTTCCTTCCAGTGCAGTCCTCATTCTACACCAGATGGGATTATCAATACATTCAAGCAATGTGCCCGTTTTCAGGAAGGCAAGAATCTATCAGAGTATGTCTCAGTGGTAGTGCTAGATGAGATAGGTTTGGCTGAGGATTCCCAGAAAATGCCTCTGAAAACTTTACATCCTTTGCTGGAAGAGGGATGCATAGATGATCAGCCAGTACCACACAAGAAGGTGGGATTCGTCGGTATCTCTAACTGGGCATTGGACCCAGCCAAGATGAATAGAGGGATATTTGTTTCACGTGGTGATCCTGATGAAAAGGAGTTGATTGAGAGTGCAAAAGGAATATGTTCCTTGGATGCCATGATCCTTGAAAGGGTGAGAGATTACTTTCAGCCATTTGCCCGTGCTTACCTGAACATCTGTAAAAAACAGGGAAAAGGTTTTTTTGGCCTGAGAGACTATTACAGCTTGATAAAGATGATGTTCACTGTTGCCAAAGCTAATGATCAGAAACCTACTGCAGAACAGATTGTGAGGGCTGTGCTGAGGAACTTCAGTGGCAAGGATAATGTGGATGCTGTCACAGTTTTCACCAGCAGACTAAATATCAAACCCAGGCTTGAGGCTATCAGTGCCATTGAGCTTGTAAGAGAGAACATCACAGCCATTGGACAAGATGAAGAATGCAGATACCTTCTGGTTCTGACCAAAAACTATGCAGCCCTTCAAATTCTTCAGCAGACATTTTTTTCAGACCAGTACCAACCAGAGATTATCTTTGGTTCAAGCTTTCCAAAAGACCAGGAGTATACTCAGATATGCCGCAATATTAACCGTGTCAAGATCTGTATGGAAACTGGCCAAACCGTTGTGCTTTTGAACTTGCAGAACTTGTACGAAAGCTTGTATGATGCCCTCAACCAATATTACGTTAGCCTTGGCGGTCAGAAATATGTGGATTTGGGGCTTGGAACCCACAGAGTCAAATGCAGAGTGCACAGAGATTTCAGGCTCATTGTCATTGAAGAGAAGGACATTGTGTACAAGCAGTTTCCCATTCCATTGATCAACAGATTGGAGAAACATTATCTTGACCTCAATACTGTACTAAAGAGTGAGCAAAAAGACCTTGTTGAGAAGCTTGAGCAGTGGGTTCAATCCTTCATTTCTGCTAGAGGCAAGCACTCAATTGCTCCCCAAGCACGCCGTTACTTTCCAGCTGATGCTTTCATTGGCTACCACTCGGACACTTGTGCATCTGTTGTGCTACAAGTTACAGAGCATATCAAAGGGCAGGAGCTCTCAGATCCTAGAAAAGTGATCTTAGATGAGGCTAAATTGATCCTTTTAAACTGTGCAACACCAGATGCCGTGGTTAGGCTGGACTGCACTTCCCTGTCCAATGTAGAAAGTGACCACTTTTCAAGGGTATACTTTGAAGACCAGAAGCACAGTTCCCTTGCTGACTTCATCCTTTCTCACCTACAGCAAGCTGGGCCTAGCCATGCCTTTTTCACAGAGGTAAATCCATTGAATTTTAAATACTCTGATTATTACTGTAGAAGAGTGTTTTTTGTTTAGGGGCTAGAACTGACTAGGGGGCCTCAGCAGTCTTTAAAAAGAAGTTTAAAGGGTTAGTTCACCCAAAAATGAAAATTCTGTCACTAATTACTCACCCTCATGTTGTCCCAAACCAGTAAGACCTTTGTTTATCTTTGGAACACAAATTAAGATATATTTGATGGAATCTGAGAGCTCTCTGACCCTCCCATAGCAGCAAGGATCCTTACACTATCAAGGTCCAGAAACGTAGTAAGGACATCGTTAAAATGGTCCATGTGACATTAGTGGTTCAACCTTAATTTTATAAAGCTACTAGAATACTTTTTTTGTGCACAAAGAAAACAAAAATAATGATTTTATTCAACAATTCGTCTCCTCCACATCAACCTGGCGCCATTTTGGAGAGTATCCACTGAACATAAACAACGTATGCTATTCTGTGTCAGCAAACAAAAAGTATTCGCATAGCTTTGTAATATTACGGCTGAACACCTGATGTCACATGGATTATTTTACAGATGTCCTTGCTACGTTTCTGGAAGTTGATCGTGTTAATATCCTTGCTGTCTATAGAGGGTCAGAGAGCTCTCAGAACGCATCAAAAATATCTTAATTTGTGTTACGAAAATGAACGGAGGTCTACTGTTTTGGAATGACATGAGGGTGAGTAATTACTTTTCAGAATTTTCATTTTTGGGTGGACTAAACCTTTAAAACAAGGTTTAAAATAAGGTAAAACAGCTAAAAAATCAAGATGCAAACTGGCAGTGGAATTAGTCATTTTACTTATTTATAATTATTTTACTTGGATATTTTAAAATATTGCCACTTCTAGTTTCTTTAAATAAAGAGATTGAAGCCAAGCTGCTTTTTCATTACAGCAGAAGCACCAGAAATATCTTAGTCTACTTTGGGGGGGAATTCAAATACGGTCATGGATAATGAGGGACCTTGGAGACAAAAAGTTTTAGAACCACTGCTCTAGAGCAATTCATAAAATTTCAATCTTAGCACCTGCATTCTTTTTTTCTAACCCTTAGGTGACTACATTCTCAAGGCTTCTGACTGCTGCAGAAACTGAACAGCTACAGAACGTAGTTCAAAACATAGAGCTCCTTTCACTACAGCAATTTGACACGGAACACTCATTCCTCAAGAAAATCAAGTATTGTGCTCACAACATCACTACATCTTGTCACATCACAACAAAAATGCACATTTGTTCTTAAGTAAATGAATTAAAACCCTTTTCTCTGTACTCAGGAATTATTTGGAAAACACCACTGGGGACAAGATACTTATCATCCAATCCGATTTTGATGAAGGCTCCCAAAGGTTAAATGTCATTGCATCTGCAAAGTGAGTTAAATGTGGTTGGTGGCATATTTTGCCAGTTCAGTAAATGCAAAGCAGCGTAATTTGAACTTAAAATATATTTCCAGGTATTCTTCTATCAATGAAATCAACAAATTCAGGAAAGAGGACAATCAAAAGGTTTTTGTGTACTTCATCACTAAACTACCCAGAATGGATGGTGGAACTTCCTACATTGGATTTAATGGTGGTAAGACTAGTTTGAGTTCATCAATGACCAACACTGTTTGTTTTAACGAAAATCTCATCTCTAAAGTTTCTTTTATAAGGGCCATGGAAGTCAGTCCACATTGATGACCTCAGAAGATCGAAAGATTTTGTCTTTGATATAAAAGCCTTGCAGTGTCTGACCATTAGCCAGCTGTTTGAAGAGAAAGCAGATGAACCTGAAGGTGGTGTCATTTTATTTTTAAAATATCGAGCATTATCTTTGGGTTGATTCACATTCTCAAAAAAATTAAAATCATTTTTATTGCTTGCAGCTATGGAGGTTGATGACATGTACACAGAAGAAGAAAAGATGGAGCTAGAAGACAATACTGTGAGTCACATCCTCAACAGCAGCACTATATTTTCAGTATTTTTGTGATACTATTGCCACCTTGTTCAGTACACTTCTAGGAAGGCTCAGTAAGTAAAAATTAAGTTTGTGCTCTTCAGGGCTGGAAGAATGTTCTGGACACCACAGCACTAGTGCGAAGCTGTGTTCAGAGTGCAGTTGGCATGCTAAGAGATCAGACAGAGACAAGCACCCGTAGCACCAAGAGAGTAGAGATTCTGCTAATGCTTTTAGCTGACAACAAGACTGTACACGGTGAGAGATTGCTGTTTCTATTTTTATTCTTTATAGCTTTCATTAACTGTCTTATAATGGATCACTGATATTTAGGTATTTATGTTACCAGCTGAATTTCTGAAAACTTTAAAGAGGCGACTTCATTTTCTATTGATGACTCATGATGAAAACACAATCTCTGCCAAGAGCTGGGTCTCAAAGGAAGCACTAAATACTGATGCATTGCAAGAAGGTGGGACTTTTAGGTAAGTGTAAGAAAAAGAGTGTTTTGCACAGTATATTAGATTGTAGCCTTTCAGATGTTCTCATGGAACCTCATTGGCTTGACTAGCCCTTATAGGCTCTTTGTAAAACCCTATACCTTCTATATATTCTGTTTTTTACCCTATACCTTCTACTCTTACCTTCTCCTACCGTCTTCAACTCTACTTTTAATTATTATTTGTTTGTTTTTTAGACATGCCCTGTGGAGGCGAGTTCAAGCAGTAGTAACTCCCTTCCTTGCACAACTTGTTTCAATTATTGACCGTGACTGCAATCTAGACCTCTTGCTGGATAGAAATTCTGAAGAATCTTTGAAGAAACTGTGGTTGGACATTTTTGGGGATTTCAAGTTACTAAATGTTCCTTACACAAGAGTGGAAAACAAGTATGTAATTATTTGATTTCAAAGTGCATTTTGCGAGCCAAAAAATATGCAAATATGGTAATGCTCCTGTTTCACAAGCTTGATTGTACTTTGTGTCTGACAGGAATTCATAACGCAAAGCAAATATGCATTGCATTCTCAGAATTGCTGCTCAGTCAGTTTTTTTTTTTTAAGGTCAACTACTGTTATTTCTGACTCTGAGCAACAGTAAAAAGAGAATACGTCTTAGCAAGTTACTCAACTGGTATATAGCTAGCTACCCAAATAATAACATTAATGGCAATGAACATTATGGTATTTCAAATTCTCCCCACGAATGAAAAGCAAGAGCATGTTGTGTAAATCTTAATCATACACTAACAATGTTTTCTAAGCAATCATGTCTACAATTAGCAAGTCATTGCTGTAACTGAAAACACTGTTTTATAGCTCAGAGACGAAGACAATCTTGGTTCAGAACCACATTGCAGTCGACAGGAACATAGGTTGCACCTTGCCTTTCAGCTGGAGGATTAAAGATTGTCTAGAGGAAGTCTGGGTGCATGCTTTGCAGCGAGAAGGTATTTTACACAACTTCCCTTGCTATGTTTTTTTTAATGACCAATCATTTTTAAATGAGGTATGTTCTCTTGAAGAGTTCTTTTTCATTTTCCTTTAACTCTTTTTTTTTTTTTTTTTTGTTTTTTGTAAACAGAAAATGTAAACAATAAAAGCTGTTTTGGCATTTCTTTCAACAGGACATTCTATAAAGCAATTTGAAGAGTTCTTTTGGAAGACCCCCTTGGGCAGGTGCATCTCTGAAGCAACCCAAGAGATGCAGATGGAGTTTTTCCACAGGTATCTCCAGGATTTTATCTCCATGACCATGAATGTAACATCAGAGGTGGATCTCAAGGTGAGTAACAGACCCTTTCAGAGCTAGATTTCTACCCATCATTTACACATCCAAGCACACTTGTTCATGTGTTGTTTTTACCTTTTACTGTAGCTCTTACGTGGCACCCTTACTTGTGGTGTACATGAGCTTAGAGGCGGTCAGGAAGCACATGAGACTGAAGTCATTTCTCTGGCATGGGTTCATGCTGCCTACCACCATTTCAAGAACAGAATACAGAACCTCTACAGGATGATCAGTATAGAGCCTCAGATTGCTCACATGCTAATTGATAACAGATGTGCCAGAGAGGGCACAGAATTGGTAATTGCATTCAACTTCCTTCTGCTGCCGAAGTTTGCATGAAAATATTTGTCACAGTGTATTACAGTGATTGTTTACTTCCCCCGACCACCTTTCTGTTTTTCAGGTGTTAGATATGTACGCTGCTGTGGCCTGTATTGAATACCTGGAGCCCCAGACTCTAGATGGAGATGTTCAGAGTCTGACCTGGCTTAGACGTGTAAAAAAACTACAGGTCCCAATTGAGCTGGTCTGCTGTGAGGAGGGCCTACGCCACTATGGAGAGAAAAGCAAACAGATGGTCACCCACATCCAGTGAGTTATGAGCTCTCAAATTTTTGTCTTTAATGAGCTCTACAATTATTGTCTTATCATGAGTCTTGTGAAATGTTACAGCATGTACAAGTAACATGTTATTTGTCTATTTTTGTTACATTATTGCTTGATAGCACCTACAACTCTGGGGAGTAAGCTGTTTTTCAGTCTGACAGTGTGGGACTTGGTTGCTCCTATATCTGTTTAGATACCTTAGATCAGTGGTTCAGAGCCTTTTTACCTTTTTGACAAGGCCCCTCATTGTAAAGCCCTGCACGGGCCTCAAATCTAGGCCCTAACTTTGCCCTTGTCCAACAGAATCGGAATTTGTCAGACTGCAGCCATTAAAAATAGTCCACTTTTGTTTTTCATTGCAAAATGGTTACTTTAAGTTAATATTGAAAAATGTTTTGTTAAATTCAAGTTTTCATTTTTTAAAGTGATGAACTAGCGGCCGACAGTGAGTTGACCTCATATTTGATCAGGTTAAACTTTTAAAATCAAGACTTGACTTGAGGTACCTTCAATAAAATCCATAGAAATAAAAAACTTCAAGCATATCACAATGTTAGATTAAACGTTTAACCTAAATGTGCGCTATTAGGTGCATTTCCAAGTGTTTCTGTGGACTATGGAAGCTAAAGCGTGCTTAGGGCATGGAGGTGCCGCCACGATTTTTCCCGATTAACACCGAAAACAACTTAAAATATGCCATAATTTTTGCTCTTCCAGATAAGAGTAATGTGTCATTCGAATCTGTAAAAGGTTTACTTTTCTTTGTGTACCTTATGTTACCTTAACATGTAAGGCACCGCTGCGATCACATGCATTATTTTTTGATAACAATGGAAACAACTTAAAATACGCTGTCATTTCTGCTCATAAAGGTAAGAGTAATACATAATTCTAAACTGTAAAGGGTCTAGTTTTTTTTGTGTATTCACATTATCAACAAAATCCCATCGTGCTCGGGCTGAAATGCGGGGCTCTACCTCTTTGTCCATAACAATATTCAAGGTCCCCGGCACACAACCCTGTCCCCAGTGCTGGTTTTGCCTGCAAATAATACTATTTACTGTATTGTGTAGTTATCAATATTATAATTTATTATCATTACATAATTGAATTATTAATTTTCAGACATGGCTGGCGTCGCATTTGCTCTCTGGCCTTGTTTGTGGAGCACATGCTGCTGGGTGTTGGAGATGTGAGGTTGAAACTCAGGCCACTAGTTCTGGAACACACTCGACGCCTAGCACAAGTGAGTCGACTCTGTTCAAGAAATTATTTTCAGGGAAATTGACCATTTCATTTCTGCTTATCAGCACTCATCTCTTTGCTAAAGGTCTTAGAGCGGGACTCAAATCTCAAAAAGAGGCAGCCGTTTGAGGCAGTGATCACCATACTCAAAGCCTGCAAAGATGGAGCATCTCAAACCATTTTCAGGTTTTTTTTATTAGTAATATTTTCTTTAATCAAAAGATTTAGTAAGAGGCTACTAAAGGAGTGTGGTGATTTGTCACTGTTTGTTTACACAGGTTTGGCATTCAACTTTGTCCAGTGTGCATGGGAGACCCTCAGGACCCTTTGAGTCTGCCCTGTGACCACATCTACTGCCTAACCTGTATCAAACAGTGGCTGGTGCCTGGCCAGATGCACTGCCCTCTGTGTGTACAGGAAGTGCCTGATGGCTTTGATCTCAAGGCCTCTGATGAAATACGGTAAACTGCTAATTGTTTGGGATGAATAGTTGTTCTTTATCTCTCTGATTGTCTGATTGTATTCTCTCTATCGTTCTAAAAGATGATGTGCTTATTTTTGGTCATTAGGGATCTCATCAGTCAAAACGCATTGTTCAGAATGAGATGCAATGCTTTCTTCATTGATCTGGTCACTACTGTGTGCTTCAAGGACAACACTCCTCCCAGCAGAGACATCATCCTACACCTGTTGTCCCTCCTGATGGTGGAGTCCCGCTCACTCCCTCAGATCAGAGGTATGTCTGTTTAATATATGTGTGGAGGTCTAGGTTTTGATCGGAATGAATAAATGACCAGAACGTTGTTCCTCATCCTCTCAGGGCGAGACCGGAGGTTCTTGACTAAGGCTCTTTCTCCCTTTGATGACTCTGTCGATAAAAATCCAGTGGTGCGTTCAGTGGTACTGAAACTCCTGCTCAAGTACAGGTGAGCGCAGGGCTTCTAACAGCTCACAGTACACTCTTAAACATTTATCGAGATAATATTTTTTGTCTTTTCCCTTTTTCAGCTTTGATGATGTGAAGCACTATCTTCAGCAGCATCTGACAGAAGTTGAGCAAAGCAACATCATTGAGGAGACTGATAAAACCGAGCTTTATTCTTTGTACATAAACTGTTTGGAGGTGTGTATATCACTGCCCTGACCAACTCGCGTTCACCTGCCATGTCTTACAGCTTAGCTTTAGTAGTTTATGTTAATGGAATATTTTTGGTGATATGAATAACTGCATATCAACTGTGGAAAAATGGCATGCTGATTAAGGTTTATACTTTTCTGCTTTTATTCTTTTCTATACATCTTATCTTACTCTTACTTTAAAATATATTTTTTATTACTTTCTCAAGAATTAGTGTCAAAATACCCTCATGTGCAATATGTTTAAAATTTGGTTTAAAGTACAGTATGTTTCTCCTATGTTTGCAGGACTCAATGTATGATCGGACACAGTGGCATTCTGTGGCGGAGCAGCAGGCCTGTTTACAGGAGGAAACTCGTTTTCTGCTGGAGTTCCTTCACTCTGATGCTGTGTCTGCACACACTGCATCTATAGAGCATCTGCAGCGGGTGGCCAGAGTTCGATTGTGCCTGGATATGGCGGCTGACCTGCTAGTGAATAGAGTGACAAGTGCTGGTAATTTGAAAAAGCCTGTAGTGCTTGTGTTTTAGTGTGTGACATGAAACGTGACAGAACATGTCCAAGTTACATTTCAAAATTACATGAAAAAAAATTGTATTGTGCACAAAGGCATAAATAACTTATTTTAGGAACTTACTTTATTTATTTATTTTGCATTGCAAAATGTATTATTTTTTTTTGTGGTTGTTTTCTGTTATTTCTCCCCAGTTTTGAAACATTATTGCAACAGTTCATGAAATATGCACTATGATAGGGTGACCATACGTGCCATTTTCCCAGGACGCGTCCTGGCCAGGATTTGGTTTGGCTTTGTTTTCCTGTTTTCATGCTTGCTGAAGGTAATGATCGAAAAGTAGTTTGACAAATAACATGCAAGCATTGTACATAATGGACCAATCATGGCGTGTGAGAAGGTGATCTACGGTCAAAGCGATGCAATTACGTGTACATAGGATGTGTGTTTGACTTAAAAGCAGCGCGGCTCAGATCGATCGGTGTTTGACATCAAAGTACCTCGAGAGCGTCGAAATAACCGTCATATGGTACTTTGATGTCATACATCGGTCTGCACACGCAAACAAAGCCAAAAACCTAGATATTTTAGGCAATATAAAAATCCTGACCAGGACGTGTCCCGTATAAATGGCACATATGGCCACCCTACCTAGACCCTAGAATGTTTTCATGAGATTCACCCAAAAACAAAAAAAAAAGTTGTCATGATTGTCAAAGGCTAGAAACTAAAGTTGAAAAAAAATTCTGTATTTAAAGTTTAAATAATTTTTCTATTGATATTGTTTTCCTGATTTTAGGTGCACACGATGATCCTTCAGCTTTTATCCCATCGTTTTTGGACAGTGTGGTTAGTCTGTGCTGCCAAATCAGGAATGACTGGTACAGGGTTTACCTCATCAGAAAGATCTGCAGTCTTCATGGGGTTGAATATGTCCAGAAACTTCTGACACAGGAAGGGTTCAAGTGGCTGTTTCCTCAGGAGATTCTTGAGTCGGTGGGTTCCATTTCAGAAAAAAAAAAAAAAAAAGAAAAAAAAAACAAAAAAAAAAAAAAAAAAAAACCAAAAAACAAAAAAAAAAAAAAAAAAAAAAAAAAAACACAAAAAAAAAAAACCAAACAAAAAAAGCACTTGACTGCGTCCTCTTAGGGGTCGCTATGGGGAATGCCTCGTCGTGACCCGTGTCTGAAGCATACATTGAAAAAACACCAACTACACGTTGGCCGGTGACAGCCATGACGTCACTACTGGTTCGCAATAGTATAAATAGACCCCGGGAGAACACATCATCCTCTTCTTCGTCTTCATTGACTGTTTTGTTTGAAGCATGTAGAGTGATCGCTTTCATATCAGTGTTGTGAGGGCACTAGCAAAGCGTTTAGAGGATGTGTGCATCTGTGTCGTCGTTATTTGTCATCTGATGACACACACGATCTATGCTTTGTTTGTTTGGGCGAAGAGCACGCACTCGATGTCCTCGAGGGGGAAATCTGCGTGCACTGCGAGTGTTTTACAATGAAAAAGCTCCGCTCTCGTTTGTCTCTCTTTTCAAGGAAAGAGGGGCAGCCATCTGCTTCCCGCGGTTCAGGACCCGCCGCTGCTGAGGCACGGAGGAGAATGAGCTCGTGGGGATCGCAGGTGGATCTGGCCGATGAGTTTGAAGAGGGGTTTTCCCTCTTGTGATCGTCGGCTGTGGACGAGAGTGAGCGGCTGGAGGATGATGTTATTTCATTAAAATTTTCTGATCCAGCGGCCAGTGCTCTGCTGAGTTTTAGCCGCCGGAAAAAAAGAGCAGTCAAATGTCTGAGGAGAAGTGAAGAAGCGTGAGGCTGAGCCTTCCCAATCCCTCTGCCCTGCGTATGATGAGCTTTTGGAAGTTATGGATTGCTCCACGGTGAGGCTTGACTTGCCGTGGAAGCGGGCCAAGAAAGTGACGTCGCGAGGTCATCTCGATGAGCGTTATCTTTCTGACCATAGCCCTCCAGCTCAGGTGAGCCTTCCTTTTCTTCCTGATCTCCATACAGAGATCGAGAAGGAATGAAAGAGGCCGTTTTCCTCACGCATCCATCGATTCCAGCATACGAGTTATGCCAACATCGAGGCGAAGCGTGAAAGCGGTTATGAGAAGATGCACCTATAGAGAGACACTGGCCAGCTATCTCTCTATTGGTGAGACGTCCTCTCTTAAAACTTCCTCCTTGCCATCTAAGCTTCAGGATCATCTCGCACGAATGGCAAGGCGTACGCAGCGGCAGGTCAGGCTGTGGCTTTGTTGCACACTATGGCGGTGCTCCAGGTATATCAGGCTGACCTGCTGAAAGATCTGGATAAAGGCAATGGCCTTTCTCCTGATGAGGTAGCTGAATTGCGCCGCACCACGGATCTCGCTCTCCATGCCACTAAGCAGGCCGCCTCTGCTATGGTAGTGATGGAGGGACATCTGTGGGTGAACCTGGCAGATATCAGGAAGAAAGAGA